>CAWVNZ010000823.1:0-23882 GCA_963930735.1 Dioctria linearis
AAAACCCCTCCGCTATTTCCTTCCACTCAGATCTGTTTGGAATAGCGACATAAATTCCATGGAGTTCCTCCCATATCGCATCGCAGGTATCATATATGATTCTGCGTACGGTCGATGTACCCATTTTAAACAACCAGGCTAGGACTTGCCGAGAGCATCCGTGAACTAAATAACCTTCAAAGTATATTGTTTTATATTTAAAATATAAAGTAATAATAATAATAATAACAAATGCTTACATCAATGTTAGTGCTAAGCGAGTTTCTGGCTCATTGGTCTCCTTCTCGAATACCGTTTAAAGCGTTCATCTAACAGACTTAGTAACATTTCAAATTGGGCAACAGACATTATTATTACTAGAAAAAAATGCTCTATATCCTTGTTTCTTATTTGTCGCGTACCGACTTTAAAAAATCTGGTTTCATCTCGGCTGAGATTAACTTCCCTAACCCACCATCAGCGTCTTCGCACTTTTAAGTATAATAAATACGCTTCGTACACTAAAAATACAATATATACCATCCGCAGAGTTGAAATTGCCCTTTGCACACTTTGTTCCATTGCACTTCTTTCAGTATAATATTTTTAAACAAATATATAATATAAAATCCTCTTTTTTAAAATCTCCTTTCAAATAGCTCAATACAAATTACAAACGAAATGTCAGATTCTTCTTTTTTCACAACCTCCCCTCGACGCCTGTCGTTGCAATTGTGTTCCCAATCGTTCGACAGCCTGTTTTGACAAGCGAGTTTCGTGCTGCCTTCTGCCTTTTTCCGCTCTGCCGACGTAATTGTGCTTCGGCCTTTATGCGATTCTTCCCTCTGTAAAATGGGAAGAACTGCCAAAATTTCTTCGGATCCGTCCGATTCATTCGATGTTGCGAACTGCATTTATGAGTAACGCCTTTTTAAAATGTTCATCCATTATAATTTCAACAAAAAAAATAAATCACTTAATAAAATAATTCCGCACATCTATACTTTTAATGCCTTTTTAAAATGTTTGTCGTTTATAATATTAATAAAAAAAATAATCACAAAATAATTCCACTACCAAATGATTGCACATCCACACTTTGATAACAAATAATTTTAAATTTGACATTTAGTTCGAAACCGTAACCACAAATTTTCATGGAACAAGAAAGTTCATAACCGTTGCAGAAGCCGTACATAGAAAGCTGTGGAAAGAACATCGTTCGGAACCAGCTCTGTGTCAGTGCAGTGAATAGAACACTTTGGGCTTAGGAACCGAACGGGTGACGGTTCAGTTCAGGTGAAAAGAAAATGGCGGGTGCATTAAAACAACTCAGCGCTGTTCTCGCCAACCGGCGAGCATTTTCAGTCCAATACAGGGCGCAATGAAACGGGCGATACACGCGGTTCACAGCTACAACAATTCGACGATTCTAACGAGCCATTCGACTCATATATACAACGGGTTGAAAATTATTTGGAGCTACGCAAGTTAAGTGACGCTACTACAGATGGAGACAAGAAATGTGTACAAATTTTGCTAAATTGTTTGGGAGCTAAATTTCACCCTACTCTTACATGCTTAACCGCACCGGACAAACCGAAAGAGCGAAATTATAAGGATTTAATTAAGCTTCTCCGTGAGCATTTTTTCCCAACACCGGGTGAGGTAGCAGAACAGCCCAAATGCATGTGCGGCATGAAGGGAAAACGTTGCAAATATCCAAGCAGAGCTAAAAAGGTTAGCCAGAAATTGCAATTTTACATGTACTCACTGCAAAAATCTACTATTGACACACATTTGCGATCTCAATTCATTCGAGCAATACGTGATTCATAGATAAGCGTTAAAATGTGATGTCTTGTGCTTTGCTGAAAACTTGACTGACAGCTGACTTCCTGAAAACAAGAGTATCTGAAATGCTCCATTTTCTAAACTTTACCCAATTTCGTTGTTCCTCTTATAGGATCGAAATTGTGTACGTTCATAAATTAGTGCTTTGTTGATGACTACTCAGTGGTCACCTGTAATGAAACGATGAGTTGACTTTCTAACGTTTACGCACTAGTGCAACTTCCTATAAGTTACTGCTAGTGTAAACGTCTCTTGTGATATAGTAACTCAAACACACTGAATCTGCAGCGTGTGGACTATAACAACGGGATTTAAATAATTCACCTAAAAACTGCCACGTCTGGGCGATGCGTGTGGTCTATAACAACGAAATTTAAATAATCCACCTAAAACTGCCACGTCTGGGTGATGCGTGTGGTCTATAACAAAGAGATTGAAATAATCCACCTAAAAACTGCCACGTCTGGGCGATGCGTGTAGCTTCCAATAAGCTCTCACGATACCAATGCCTACTGTCTAGTGTCAAACAACGTAGAAACCTAAAATGAAAACATGGCCGAGCACAATCACACTTAGATGGCGGTAGTGTAGCGGTAAATGAAAGAATCATCCGGTTATTCATTCATTTAGATTTATTGAGCAAAAATTCTTTCTGTTATTAAAATTAGACTTGTGAAAAATAACTTCATAAACAAACTAACCTCATTGAAATTCAATTTAACTATTATATATTTTTTCTAATTCTACTCAAACTTCTTAACTAGACTTATATTACTATTTAAAATTCCTTTCTATGTTTTGTAATTTATTTAATGCTGAAAATAAAAATTATTGTTAAATGTCAATGGTGAATCAATTCTCATGTGGTGTAAAGGTGACCCGTGTGGGCACAGTTTTATACCTTGATGAATTGATTAATTGACGAAAATTTATGAACAAACAACTGAAAACTCAAGAGAATTATATTCAATAAATTTTTAGTATTTGGTGATGTTATTTTGTGTCACTGTAAAATGTCAAAGAAAACCACGTCAAGATTGACTAACTCCCCAATTCCACTGGAGAACAAATTCTTTCCAAAAAAAAGCAAAAAAGGAAAATGAACTAAAAAATGACAGAACTACTTTAATTTTGAAGAACGAAAAAAACTGACTTTAAATGAAAATAAAAAATAAATGATGAAACCAAAAAAAAAACCCCAAGTGAAATTACTAATGAAAAACGATGAAAAAACTATAAGTCCAAAAAAATATTATTAAGCACTGATGATAAAATTGCAAATTGAGGATACTATGACTCTTGTTAGCATATGTACACTCCTTGACAATTTGTTGAAAATAGAAGACAGAATGAACAAATGGCCTCCTTTTTATAGAAAAATGCGTTCCATTTTCGCTGTCTATAAGGTGAAATATTCGAAATTTTCACTGAAAATGACAAAAAGTTGAATTTTTCTTGTTGTCAATCGATAGCAAATTTAACGGTCTTAATTTTGATACCTTTGTCGTAAAAATTTATTGTCAATTTGATGATTTTAATCAATTTATATAATTTTTGGAACATTTGCTATAAAAATGTCGATTAGTTACGTTTCATTTCGATGTAGTAGATTTTCCTGTCATTTGTAATAAGTTTTTGTCTTCTTCCCGCTGTGAGTCTCTTTCGCACTCATTGTGGGAAATGTATAAGTAAAAAATCGCGAATATCGCGTTTCCCGTGGAAAATATCGCGAAACGAACGCTACCATTGAAATCACGGTTCGATTTTACGTTATTTTGATACGTCAAACGTCGCGGTAGTATGAAGTTTTCGTTGTTTTGACACTTTCCCGCGCGAGTGTCAAGTTATATTTTTAATGTGTTATTTTATGTGTTTTTAGTGTTTTTCAGGTATTTTCCTTCACTGAGGATATTCTTCA
The DNA here is from genome assembly GCA_963930735.1 of Dioctria linearis. Lineage (NCBI taxonomy): Eukaryota > Metazoa > Arthropoda > Insecta > Diptera > Asilidae > Dioctria > Dioctria linearis. The sequence goes on from CAWVNZ010000823.1 coordinate 3,752, forward strand.
GCAACAGGTAATTATATCTATTTATTTACTTGGTGAATTTAGTGTTTAGTTTATCAATTGTAAGAATTTGTGGACAAATGTCAGGTGAGTGTTTGTATGGCATTTTCACCTTATTTTTCCACAAACATTTCTTTTCTTTTACAATTGTGTTAATTATGTACCTTATACTTCATTGTTTTATGCTATGAATTTTGTGGGGAACATGAAATTATTCATGTTTTCCATATCTTTCATCTTGCATGGCATTGTTTGTTTATATGAGGCATATGTACATACAGTCATGACTTAGTTGCTGTATCTATGGCCTTTGTAGATTAATATTGAAAATATCCAAATTCGAGTTCAGTATTAATGTATTTCTTCTCATTTCATTACAGATCGTCGTTGGAATCTTTCACCTGTGCAGACTCCAGGTGTAGGTAAAATTTTATGTATAATTGTTTTTAAATCGTTACTGATTGTCCTTCTTTTCTTTTAGGTTCGCTGAACAATAAGAGAAAGATTATTGCAACAGAAATCTACTTCGACATTCGAAGAAACTGTTAAGCTTGCTTTGTCAATTGAGTCATCAAAACAGGAGGTTCGTGAATTAAGAGGGCAACCACTGACATTACATGCAATCAATAAAATGCAGCATTCCGCTGCAAGCAAAAGCCAACCAAATCGTTACAATGACAAAAACATTACATCTCAACGATCATACAAGGCCGGCAAAAGTATTCGAAATAAACCAACACAGAGAAAGTGTTTTCGGTGCGGTAGTGCGAATCATATGGCGAACGAGTGCAACATGAAAAATGTACAGTGTTTCAAGTCCAATAAACGCGGGCATTTACATAGCGTATGCTGTAAACATTCCACAGCTGAAAACAAGGCCCTAGATACATATACTGAGGACGAAGACGCAATTTGTGTGATTTTTTTACTATAAATAGAGTGATTACTAGTAATTGCAGGTACCCAAATGACAGAATATTTTTAGCGAATGTTTTGATTGATACTGTGCCGTGCTGTATGGAAATCGACACATGTTCCGTACATTCTTCAATAGCATTTCGAACCTTTAAAAAATTATTTCCAAACAAAGATTTAGAAAACTCTGATATTACATATACAACAGAAATTGTGCAACCAAGGGGTGTTTGCAATTCAATCTTACGATGGCGTTCAATCGAAGGACAAATTATCTGTCCTATCGAAAGATGTTGATACAATCTTAGGACTTGAATGGATGACTAAGCTAGGATTTAATGTGATACATAATGCTCCTAAAGGAACAAATGTTAATTTAGTTGATATTCCAGAGAATGAATTTCAAGTTAAATTGAAACAGCTCATTAATGAATTTTCCAATATTTTCAATGAACAAGTCGGAAAAATACCGAAGTATAGGTGCGCGATAAAGCTACGAAATTCAAATGCTACACCGAACTTTATACGAGCTAGGGCTGTTCCCTACGCTTTTAAAGATAAAATTGAGCACGAAATATATCGCTTATAAGCTGATGGAATTATAGAAAAGACGGTTTACTTGCCATGGGGCGCCCGAGTTGCACCAGTTTAAAACAAAAATGGAAGCCTAAGACTCTGCGCCGACTTCAAAGCGAGAATCAACAGAGTTATACAAGAAGACAAGTACCCAATTCCACGAGTGGAGGACATATTTCCTAAAATGAGTGGTAAAAAATATTTCTGTACGCTTGATTTAGTAGATCCTCTGAATTTTTTCTAACAAAATGATTCACATTATTCTACTGCACCTTTTGTAAAAAACGTAACAATTTCTGGAAGTGTTCAATATTATACATTTAGGAACGCAGGCCCTAGCTAGCACCTTGGCCTTCGGTCATGGTTGTTGAAGCCTATTGAGAAAACAGAAAGCGCGAATACTTGTACATGAGCGTCGCTTTGTTTGTGGTGTTTGAAGCAAGCCAAAGCCTATTCATGTCAACGCGATGGAAGGTTTGTTTTAATTGAAAACAGCTGTCAAAGGGTCTATGATAATCCTTCCATATAAAGACGGCTTTTTAGCACATTATCGGCGCGGAGTGGCAAAACAAACATTTAAAGAAACAATTATAACTCGTAATTGGCGAAATTACACAACGGCAAACAAGTAATTATGCATTATTGTAACATTTAAAGCAAGAGATTAATTTTTAAATAATTTTTTTTTATTATTTCGTAAAATGTAATAGTTTTTATAGAATAGTTAGCCCAAACGTTAAATAAAAACAAAATAAATCTGCAGGGAAAGTCGCAATCAGTGTCCTAAAGAATTTGATTGGTCGGTCTATTTTGCTTCAAAGGATGTTGAATTTAGTACACTTCTAAGTCTTGGGCATGCGTGAATACATTCGGTATTTACAGAGCAGATCTTAACAACAGCAAAATAGCTTTTGGTTTAACGATAAGTGCAACCAAGCAATAAAAGCGGAATAGTCTGCTTTTCGCACCTATCAATTGCATCCATGTCCAGAACTCAAACACTATCCAAAGAAAAAAATTTCTTTTTGACCAGAATGTTAGAATATTGGAAAGACGCAAAGGCAGCAAAGGTTTTTGGTCCCAGGTCAAAACTATCAGGAGAAAATTTAACAGTTCCTCTATTCCTTGACTACTTTACAATGAAGTGATTGTTGACTCCCTGAAGATAACTAATATTCTGACTGTTAGATTCACTTCAAATTCTCCTTTTCCACCCACTTCACATCGCCCTTGTGGATATGTACAAGAGCCAATACACATCAGTACGAGAGATATGGTCAAGGTCCTTAAAGGGATCAACGTCTCCATAGCTGCAGGTCCTGATTGTTTCAAGTCCAAGTTAAAAAAGACCTGTGCCACATTCTTGGCTAAAGCTATGCGAAAACTGTTCTATTTGTGTTATTCAGCAGGAAAATTTCCAATTGCTTGGAAACTACCTTACGTTCAGCCTATTCGCAAGAAAGGAAAGGGTAGTGATCCCTCAAATTATCGACCAATTACAATCACTTCGATTCTTTAACAGATTTTTGAATCTATCATTAACTCCAAATTAATGAAATACATATCTAGAAACTAATCGAACTTACAACGATGGCTTTTCTTTTTCTGACTTTTCTTATGGAACGTTGAAGCCTTAGTCTTCTCATTTTTTTGGTGAGTCCAAAATCGTTGCCCGAGATATTTCAAAAGCCTCTCATAGTGTCTGGAGTTCAGCCCTTTTAGCCAAACTTAAAGTACTTGTCCTCTCTCTATTATGAATGTAAAGCGTTTTATCTGGTCGCTTAATACGAATTATATTAGATGGCGTTACAACTCAATCTCAGCCAATAAATGCCCGGGTGCTTCAGGGCTCTGCTTTCTCTCAATTTTTCTCCTCTCAATTTTCATTAATGATCTGCTTTCCCTCACTTTCAACCCCATCCATTATTTTGCCGATGACAGTACCCTTGGTTTCGCTTACACTTTTGACACCCTTGGGGACTACAGAGGAAATGTTGAACCACCTTGATAACATCCTCGCTTGGAGCAGGCCGAATCGCATGCAATTCAATACATCTAAGTTCCAAAGGTGTGTCATCTCTTTAAAACAAGATCATAATTTTTCCACTCCCGTTTCGATTGATGGAGCACTTCTTGACGATACACCGTGTTCATACTTTCTTGACAATAATATTTACAGTATGTTAAGCTGAACAGATCACATCTTCTCTGCTGCCAAATAAGCAACGAAATAATTTGGATTTCTGAAAAGGTGTAAGAAATATTTCACCCCATCGACTCTAGCGCTCCTCTACAAGCCCAACATCAGACCTAGGACGGAACGCAATTTCCATAAGTAAGCCGGAGCTGGTCGCAGAGCCTTGGTTTAATTGGATATTGTCCAAAAGGATGCATTCAGTTCATTGGCGATGTGGACAAAATTTGTCATATGGAGACACTCGAGCACCGCCGTAATGTTGGTTGCCTTTCACTCCTATATTGCTACATGCATGATCAATGTTCTGATGAAAAGTCTAGTTTGATCTTGGATTCCTCCATGTAATACTCGCACTGTAAGCCGCGTACATCCTTTTACCCTTAAAAATACTTTCGATTGTGTGCGAACGTGGAACAGTCTCCAATCTTCTGTCTTTTCTCCGGCAGCAATCTGTGAAAGTTTAAGGGTGACATACATCAGCATCTTCGCGACCCTCCTCACGTTTCCTAATTACATTCTTTATCACCTTCTTGCCATGCTGTGCTTCGCATCATAATTCATAGGATATCTCCTGAAGTTGGCTTAATAATATAAAAAACAAAAGAAGTCACACTTTCTTAGCTTGCCGACGGAGTTATATACGTACATGGTATATTGCATTTCTTCTGTGACTGCTATTTTAAATAAATGTAAATTTTTATTTCCTGGGTTTTACAAAGAAAAAATTTATGATAATTTGCTAATTTGAATAAAATACATTTTCCTAGTTTTACTAACTGAAACGGATGATTGGGAAGTTTTACACTTCCACCATTTACAAACCAAAACAAAATGATTAATTTAACATACCCTTTGACTTTTCGGTGTGGCAAAGAACCTTGAGCAGTTTTCTTCGTTGCGAGTGATAACCACTTGCTAATTTGCTCGACTCGTATCTTTTAAATGATAAGTTTTGTGCCTTTGACATTTGCGAGTGGTGGCGAGTGTCGTCAAACTTTTGTTCAGTTTTCAGTACATACCATTTTTAAACCATAGTTGCGCCCCCCTTCACCAGAATCCTGGATCCGCCACTGATCAGCACTAATAAAGGTAATTATAAAGTACGTCGTTTAATGTTTGGAGTCCAGATTGCACCAAATGCATGGCAGATCTTCATGGATACAATTCTTCAAGATTTAAAAGGCGTTTCGTTTTTTTTTTACGACATCGTAATGCAGGGCTCGTCGCACATGAATCTCCTTGCAAATCTTCGACAAGTTCTATTAAGGCTACAACAACATGACTTACATTTAAATAATAAAAAAATGCCAATTCTTACAAAGTTCAATAGCATATTTAGGACACATAATCGACGAAAACGGAATACACCCAATGCCGGATAAGATTCGAACAATTACACAAAGCTCTCAGCCTACAAATAATTCGAAGTTGCGGACATTTTTGGGGATCGTTAATTATTACCACAAGCTCCTACCAAATTTTTCGAGCCAATTTGCGCCATTGAACCAATTATTAAGGAAGGACACGCATTTCATTTGGACACAAGAGTGCGATAAAGTTTTTAATGAATTAAAAAATAAAATTACAGGAGCAAATACATTGATTCCATACAACGCGGAACTGCCGCTCATTCTGACCACAGATGCTTCCCCGACAGGGCTAGGAGCTGTAATATCGCATATTACAAAAAGTGGGGATCAAAAACCCATCGTATCCGCCGCTCGCTCCTTAACGCATGCTGAAAGGAATTATTCGCAGCTCGATAAGGAAGCAACTGCAATCATATGGGGTTGCGGAAGTTTTTCCAATACTGTTATGGCATACGGATTATACTCCTCACAGACAACAAACCATTAGTCAGTATATTAAATTAAACCAAAAACTTGCCGGCGACATCTGCTGTTAGATTAGTACACTACGTAAATTTTTATCAGGAATTAATTACGAAATCCGCTACGGAAATACTAAGCAACACGCAAATGCTGATTATTTGTCGCGCTTTCCCGTAGGCAGCGGCGACAGTACTGCTTTTGACACCGTATCATTTTACCAATTAAATCAAATTCAGAATTTACCAGTAACACAATCAGAAATAAAAAAAGAGATACTGAAGAATGCAGAAACTAGGAAATATTTTCATGCTCTGCAGACGGGACAGGATTTACCTAATGGAGAATCAAATATGATGTTTTCTAAGTAGTTCTATTCAAGATGGTTGCGTATTTAACGGCTCAAGAGTGATTATCCCAGGAAGATTACAAAAACGAGTTACATGTTGCACATGCGGGTATTTCGAGGATGAAAGCTCTTGCCAGGAGCAACGTATGGTGGAGACGGACAATCGAGCAAGCGTCGAACAAATGTTCGAATTGTTCAAGGATCAAGAATAACGCCAAGAAGCTACCACCACACCCATGGCAGTATCCAAGCTATCCCTGGGAGAGATTGCATATAGATTACGCGGGCTCATGTATGAATAGTTATTTTTTAATAATTGTTGATGCATATAGCAAGTGGGTTGTAGCAATCTCCACGATAAATAGCAGCGCATCAAAGACCATCGAAATATTGCCTGAAATTTTTTCTAGATTCGGCTTACCATACACCATAGTACCTGATAACGGCCCAAAATTCCGCTCCAACGAACTTGCACAATTTCTGCGTTCTAATGGAATCTACCACAAATTTTGCCCTCCTTATCATCCTGCCACAAATGGCTAGGCTGAGCGTTATATTTAGATACTAAAACATGATAAATGAGGGAGGCGATTTAAATGTGAAATTATCTATACTGGTCGTGCAATATAGGAAGACCCCGAACACAAACACAGGATTGAGTCCGTCAGAACTAATGCTAAAAAGATCAATACGCACACGAGTTTCTTAGTTAAACGAATCTTCCAAAAGAAATTATTGCCCAACGGAACAGTGGAAGTATAACTGAATATGCACGAGGATTTGAAATCGGAGATAAAGTCCAAATCAGATTTTACAATAATAAATGTTTTAAATGGAAGTTTGGGATAATCTGGCAATGTCAAGGAGAAATGTATTGTATTGTTCTTGTCGATGGGAAAAACACATTAGGCACGCGGACCAGTTACTACGCACCGATTGTGAAACCGAGAATGATCCTCCTATTAGAGCTTATGGAAATGTCGACGTTACTAAAAGTAGAAACTCTACCGACTCTCATAATGCAAGACTGACCTTACATGACCCAGAACTAACTAACAACTCTGACTTCACAAAAAAACTAGATGGTCCTCAAACCCTAGGTCGTAGACCAGTAATAGTGAATGGAGATAAAACATCAGCCGCCGCGCGGCCTGAGATTCAACCTTCGCCAACAGAACCACTCCCTACCGAGTCCACTCTGCGACGGTCTTCTAGATCTAGGAAGACACCTGACTTTTACAGTGCTTCACAACTTGAGCGTGAGGGAGATATTGTATAGCTACTTAACACATACACACATACCACAATTCATTGACACATAAAACACATGCTGGGCAGTTTATTTCGGGAGAGACAGCTTGGTAGTCGCCCACCGAACAGTCCGTACCTTGTCAAGTACCAAAACCCTCGAGAATACTTCCCAAGCCATGAAACAGAATTCTATATGTGTGCGTTCGGAGTCCGTTCTCTAAAATGTTCTATATTGATGCGTACGGAAAAGCGCCAAACATTGATTTTATATATGCCATAGAGCCTAAACTACTATCCATACAGGAAAATAGTGTTCTAATAATTTAAGCTTGGTTACTTACCTTCCCAAAGGCTACACTTCCTATATACCTTACTTAACAAAATAATAAAATAGTTTTGATTACAAAGTAACCATACCATTTTACGCTCTCAGCTGAGTAATAAATGCATATGTGTGTGCAGCCATAGTCCGAATCTGTGGGCAGCTACATTCGATATCATCAGCCCACGACATCCCATAACGGCACAGCGGCATTGCAATGATTACTCAGCTGAGAATTTTTGTTTGAGGAATCGTAGTCATTTGGTTAAGATAAATTTTTTAAAATAATTTTGTTAGGAAAGGTATGAAAACTTTATTACGGTTCGGAAGAAAAGAAAGCAGTCATAAGATTATCGGAACACCATTTTTCTGAATGATTAGTAGTTTAAAGCGGAGGAGATATTCAAATCAAACTTCTGTCAGTTTTACATAAGAGCACGGCAAATATTTTAGAATGTAAGGACTACGTTGGGCCTCGCATGTGGTAGGGAGGTGGTCTGTTTCATGGCTTGTGAAGTATTCTCGAGGGTTTTGCAAGTACACCAAAGTCACACAATCATATTATACCGAAAATGAATTCTACCTAATAAATCATCAGTTAAGTTAGACGATTATTTCATTCACGTTACAACAATTATATTAATTTTTCTTATTTAAAGAAGAGACCCGAGTAGCTATGTAATGTCATCACAAAATCATGTCGAAAAATTGTCACAAAAAAAATGAAATTATTGTGAAAATGAAATGTCACACAATAGTTTGACATTAATATTGTGATACCACACACCATTTTTTTTGTGAACTATGAACAAAGTGTGTGAAAATGCCATTGTATGACGACTAATTTTGCCAGATTAACGTCCGATTGATTGAAGGGAAAAGTAGGTATTAAAAACGCCGTCTGTCCTGTTACTAACCGACTATTTTTCATCAGCATTGAGAGAACATAAATTTCGCTAGGGAAAATATAAGTAAAATTGTATTATTAATTCTTGTATAATTCCAGTTTGATTTTTTTTTATTTTCCCTGTTTTCTAATATCGTAAAAGTACCCGCAATAATGATAATGTTGAGGACGGCGCGCTAGATGAGAAAAAGTTGTAAAATTTTCAGAAATATACAACTTTTTTTTTAAAAATGGTTGTATTTTTTCGCACTCTACTTTTAAATACTTTTATACTAATTATTACAGTTTGACAAAATGACGACATTTAAATGTTACAAATATAAGTGGATTAATTGACACAAAATTTGTTAACATTACTGTGACAAACATCAATACTGTATATGTGACAATTTGGCATCAATGCTGACCACAGTTTCAAATCATATTTGTCACATAATTTTGTCGACAAATTAAAAAATATCTCGTGGCTGTGTCGCTGATATGTGATATCTGGCTACCCGGAAGGGCTTCATTACCAAATTTGAATGTATGTTTTAATACTTCTATTTTTCCTCAAGACTGTTTCTGCCGCGTTACACAAAAAATACATAAAACAAAATGAAAAACATCCTGCTACACACGAAGTCGCTCCTTCTTTTCTTTTAACTTTTTAAGTTTAGTCCTTTTATTTATTCTTTTATTTTATTAAATATTTTCTTTTTTGTTTATTTTTCCCTTCACCTTTTTTCCACCTTTTCGAAGCTCCTTTTCGCTGTTCAACAGCACACCGATCAAAGAAATCGAGTGGTCACCTGTTCATTTCTTAACAATTAATTTCGAACATACACTGGATGATGGCACGTTTTCACTGTGTTACCATTTTAACTCACTTTGCGCCTGAGAACCTGCCCATATATCCACTAGGAATCAGTCACAGTCAGCAATGCAGTTACCGCCTCCAAGCAACAAGGGTTACACACGTCAGTAAAACTGACACTCTCGCTGACACAGACTCGTGTAAATCACTACTAACTTGTCCGAAATATTGTTAGTACTGGCTTGTCAGTAAACTGTTACAAGTAAAATTAAAATGGAGGCAACTGAAACAAAAATGTAAGATGAAAGAGGAAATTTGTGTTTATATTTGTGATTTTCTTTCATTTAATTGGAAAATGAGTGGAAAAAGATAGGAAAAGGATACTTTTCAATATTTTTAGTTCCAATGAACAATATATCTATCGCTGCAATATCTGCAGCGTTTAACCAAAAATGAACTTAATGAACTTTTCAGTATCTACAGTGAAAACGTCTACGGCTGATCTTTCTCACAGTATATGTAAAAACCAAAGTTTTGATATGGTAACACCAAGAATGGGTTCTCGATTCATTCAGTATAATTTTGCAATTTCATTTACCATTGTTATGAAAACACGGTGTACCAAGTTTCAGCTCTCTACGTTCACGCGATTTCAGGCAGTGTCCAAATATAAGTAAAATCCGAAATAATTGTATGGCAATCCTACGAAGGAGTTACCCGATTTGTCACATTTTCAAACTTCAATTTCCTTTCCTTTCATTTTTTTCAAAAAGCCCGTATGAAAAGTTTCAGCGCTCTAAGAAAACGCCTTCTGGAGTTATCGTGAAGACGGACCGATGGACAGACAGACAGACGGACGGACAGACAAACGGACATGCAAAAACGAAATAAATTTTAATATTATGCATAGTTTCTAACCCAGCTTGCACCATAATCATTATTTCTGTTCGTTACAAACTTAATATAACCTATGTAAAAATTTCATCTAGGGTATAAAAAGGAATTTGGCTAAGAAGGGATCGTTGACGCGATCCTTTCCTGTCCCTTCCTAGTCCGTTGGAAGGGGTTAGTGCGCGTAGTTCGAGCGATAAGTATTTGATAAAGATTATAAATAAGGTTAAATTTCTTAAGAAGTGGAATAGTGGCGAGTGTTAGTTACATTGGGAAAGTTTATTGAGTGACAATGTAGATTCTTATTAGATTACATTTGAGGGTGTGTAACATTTTTATTAAGTGGGTATTTACCCTATGAATCGCATGTAGGCCCGAGAAACCAAAGGTCGCATCACACGGAGTGTGTCATGTGGGTAGGTTTAGTGTTGAAGTGAGGTTCAATCACTTGTTGAATTAGACAGGCCCCCGAAATCCAAGCCATCCCTTATGGTTAAAAACATTTTGCGTTGGTACGTCCTGCTACTAACCTAGAGTATGCTAATATGTTAGTTTAGAATTAACAGAGTATGGTAGAGTTAATTATTATACCATTGTATATCTTACTCACAAGAACCCTTTTCTTTCTCTTGCAGACGATCAGTCCTCAATCTGTATATTTTAATATTAAAAGAATCAAATAAAAAGAAAAAAAGAAACTTAACCGGTGAAAGAATATTTATAATATTTTTTTTTATTTTTTACTGTTTTAACACTTCTTTAAAATCTTGGATCTTTAACTTTGTTATAAGTTTGTAATAAATTAAATAAGATGAGGTAGGCGTTGACTAGTTTCACCCGTATATAAGTGGAGAACTTAAACTTTTTGGAGGGAGCCTCATTCGACAGTTGGATACCGACAAACCAGGTTGCTTTTTTTTATTGCTCGTGTGTTTTTGACAGACAAAAATATTTTATTAAAAACAGTTGAAGTGAAAGAAAAATTTTCATCTCGACAACTTTTCCTCACCGCATTAGAAGTTTCTAAGGAAATCGAAATCATATAGTGATTGTGAAGTGGGGGTGATTAATAGCTTTGTTTCTGCTATTAAAGACTATTGATATTAAAAAGGCGAAAAAATAAAAATAAATAAATCAAAAATAATAAAAATAATATGAAATATTTAAATTAATATATTATATTAATAAAGACAATTTAAAATTTGGCTTCACTCCATGGAAGATATTGTATATTTAATTAAAGCATTCATCCAAATTTATAGTGAGGAAGACAATGTTAGCTCTTCTCTAATCACAAAAAGTAGCAGTTCTATGTCGTGTTGTTCTACTCCCAGTAGTGGCTCACTTTGTAGCCTGGCCTCAACGAAAAGCACTTAGCAGAGAGAAGAACATTGCCAAGATAAGAAAGCAAAAATGTTAAAAAGCTGACGCAAAAACAAAATGATTGAGAGAATAGCTAAGCTGAAAAAAACTAAAAATCCAATTGTAAAAGCCATAAAGAAGCAAGCAGACGAAGACGCGAACCTTAGAAACTCCAGCAAGCCATCAGCAAAATAATGCAAGGTAATGCTCTAAAGCCGGGTCCTGCTGGTGTTTGCCACATTTCAAAAAACAAAGATAATAGCGTGTTGAATAAGCAGTATAGTGACCTGCTATGTCCATCAAACAACAAGCGAAAGAGAGCGAGCAGCAGCCCAAACGAAGGAAGCCATAGTGGACAACAGAGAAACATAATTAAGGAAAGACCCCTGGATATCGCCAGAACTGAGCACATGGACGACTATGTGAGCACCGAAAATGACGAAAAAACAACTACAGAGGCATAGGAGGATATACTCACACCCTACATGAATCAAATCAAGCATAAGAAAAAAAATAATAAAAGAGCAGCAGGGCATGACTGCCGTACTCCATAAGGAGCTCAACATATTCAAAGCAACAAGCTAACAGCAGCAACTGAATACCAAACAAAAACCGAATCAACAGCCTCAGAGCATCCGAAAGACAAGAAAAAAGTCCCTTAAACCACAAGTAAGTGCCAGCTCGGCCAAAAATAGTGTTAAGAAATAAACTACAGAAACAGATCTAATACCGTACATGAAGACAAAGGAATGGATACGTCCGTGTCAGTCTCCCAAAAGAAAAAATACCACCTGTAATTACGTACAATTTAAACACAAACAAATTAATACTGACCTGGAAAAAATAACAAACGACATCTATCTGAAGACAACGTTACTCAAATACACCACAAAAACTCATATGACTTCCACAAAACGAAAGAGCATTGAGAAAATACAAACAAACAACACTACGAATACACCCCGAGCCATTTAAAGCCTATTGCATCCTACTTCAAGGAATATCCGAGGAATTTACGGTGCAGGAAACTAGCCTTTATAGGAATTAAAGGAATTATTGACTTTCCATTTCCAGACCAAAAAATCAATTAGCTATAAATTAAACCTTCGAAACTGTCTAATACTGCTCGCACTCAACGCCAACATTTATTAAGATTTATATAATGTGAAATTTTTTCTCTCAAAACTATTAATAAGGCACGAAGTACTGCAGCGTAAAAACTGATAGAAAGTACTGATCCCAAATGCGTTAAATGCGATGAGGCGGGACACCTAGCTAATTACAGAAGTTGCCCACAATATCTAACCCTCATAAAGAGGATGCAGAATTGAAAAGACAAAATTCGCCACGAACAAGAATTTAAAAAAGGGGTACGAACAACTTGACGCATTGAAGTAATATAATTTCCTCTCATAGTTCATCCATGAACCCATCATCACCCATCAACAATGAATGTAAACTCCTACTAGGAGATAATTTTGCTAGTACATTTGCCAAAATTAATCGGCTCATTCCGCTGTATCAACCCTATCCTCTACAGATCAGAAAAGGATTGCCCTGCCTCGTTTTTATTCAGATATCGGCACCATAAAATGAGCCACGGTCTGCACAAATATTTAAACTAGCTATACGTTCTCTAAAAATCATTGGTCTGAACACCAAGTCTCTTATTAGCAAAATTTACCTAGATATATTCCTGCGAAAAACAAGCCCTAATTAGCTCTCCCTACCTACGGATGCCAAATTAAAGAAAATCATAAAGTGTCATTCAAAAATTACAATTTTATTGGATCCGTCAGATTAACACAGACAACGGAGGAGGTGTGGCGGCGCGACACATTAGTTCACCTGACGCCGTACATCCGATAAACCGCTGTAACCACTGCAAACAACTAGAAATACTTTGCTGATGATACAAGGAATTAGCTAGGTAGGCGTTCTTAAATATATGTAAAGAAAAACAAAAATAATTAGTCAGTCTGTTTTTAAAAAGCCTATTGTCAACTTTCCTGATGTAAAGAAAAAATAAGATTTAAAAAGGTAATAAAAAGAAAAAAAGAGAGCAAATACCTCTGCACAAGATCTAACGACTTTTATTAAGATCTTAAAGTTTATTTCAGAGTTTACAGCGGATCAAGCTGTCCGAAGATTTTTATGTATGCAAAACATATAAAGGTTTTTTTTCCAGAGAACCGTTTTAATTTTGGTTAACTGGTAGTTGGATTATACGTCGCAGTGGCCTACAGGGTTTCACTTTGAGATTGTCCGCCTCAGCTACAGTCGAAACTTTCCGAGACGACAACTTTCAGCAATCCTGCTGTCAAACTTTTTAGGAGGACGACGCTGTTCACCGCCGCAAGCGGCCAATCTACAGCCTAGTCACTAGTTTATGTTCCAGCTATCATAGTGACAGTCCGAAGTATCAATCCCTCAAGACCGACTGTAATAGGAGCAGCTCGGACTAAATTTCGCCTCCCCCTGCAGTTTTTCTGGTAACTGGCTCATCCAGATCGATTTAGCCTTCAGGAACACGTCTCAAGAGGACGATTCTGTTCATCCCGCCACAGCTGGCCCCACAACTAACTTAGTTAATAGCTTATATTCTGGCGGTCATAAGGACAGTCCGAACTAACCTTCGTTTTCAGCAGCAATACTATGGTGGAGCTTGCCCGAATAAAACTATAGAAGAACTGGTCTTACCATTCCAGAATTGATTGCATCTCGCTTAAATGCTACAAGCTAGCTCGTTCAATATCCTCCTGAAGCACGTCACGTAGTGCGTGCTATATTTCTTCTATCATTAGAACAACTCGGCAGTGCAACCATCACCCTGGCAAGGTAATCGCCTAAAGAGGCACATGCATACTAGTCCACCAATCTTTAACTCACACAACGAACCCTCTTAATGCCATTGAGCCCACCACAATAAAACTAAACTGCGATAAAGCTGATTACTTCGTATCCGGCTTCTATAATACTCAAGGGTATGTAAGCACTTTCGGCCCAAGTGAGCTAAATAAGATGATAGAGATCAGTCAAAACACGGGGCCAAAAAAAGAGAGCTAGTCAATTATAGCAGGCGACCTGAAAGCTAAGCACCAGTTCTGGCTTAAAAACAGTTCAAACGACGCGGGTAAAGCACTGTGCAATTGGTACATGGTAAACTCCATAGGGAATAACACTATCTTTCTGTCCAGCGGAGACCCAGCGTTTCACAGAGCAGTAATTAATCCATTATGCCATAACAGTTTTCTTACCTCTGGCGACCTCTCCATGATATTTGATCCAAGCCATAGCCTGTAACTGGAAACAGTACCCTTTGAAGCTGACCGTGATGCAGTATGTCTTCAAATCGCATCAGATGAAAAACCAGTCTTACCCAAACCAATCGAAACAAACATATTCAATTCTCAACAGCAATCAATAATAACATTCACACCCAATTCAAACACAGCTATAACCCGATTACTACCTTCAACAACAGTACTCGAGCCCATCACGCGCACAGAAGTAGGCAAGTAAACGCCTCATCAGACAATCTCAGTAGAATAATGAAATTCCCTAATAAAACACAGATAGCGGCGTGGACCTGACGATATTCCCAACTACACTTAAAAAGAACTTGCTTCCTCCTTCACTCGAAAGCCAACGATCCTTTTCGACCATTGTCTCGACTCGGATCAACAACCCCCATCAACGGAGATGGCGAACATCTTGGGTATTGCGAACAACAATAGCCTGGAGTTGCTAACTGGATGCGAGGCTAACTCACTCTACACGATCTGGAGCAGCACTAGCTACAATATCAGGGGTGAGTCACTTCCGGAATTTCTTGTTCCTCATATCCTACATGTACTTAATAAGGGCAATGAACCAACTTTATTAACATGCCGTCGAAATGAGGTCTTAGTCTCGCAACCAGTCACCTAACGTCATACATTATCAAGTGGAGGGTTTCGGCAGGGGTCTCACTCTCCGATCACTGTTATATACGCTTCAAGTTAGATATGACGGTTGAAAACCCAATGACCTGTAGAAACTCTGCAAGAGCCAGCTGCGAGGCCTTCAACACACGCTCATTGAAAGAATCAACAATACATCTGTCACTCAACTAACCTCCAGAGCGGACATAGATAAGGGAGTCAAAGAAACTGCTACAGCGGTAACCCAATATTTGAGGATTCGTGCCCGGTTAGGAGGGCATATTTGAACTCTGCCCCCATGACTAACGGGTGAACTAAAGAATCAACGCAAAATTGTGAGCAGGCTATATAATAAAGCCAAGCGATCAAATGGCGCTAACGAATGGTCAGTCTATCAGAACTCTGCACCATTATAAATATGAGATTTCCAAGATTCGCAAAGAAAGTCATGGCAACTATTCTGCGAGAACGTAGATGGGGTTAATAAGATGTCAAGACTACAGAAAGTCTTATCAAAGATACCAAATCAACCGAACTCCTCACAGATAACAGCGGAGTGCGGTCCTCATCTTTTTTGGTATCACTGGAAATCTTGCTAGGTGAACACTTCCCTGATGGTCCAAACGAGGGCTTTCCATCCCTGCGTACAGAAACTTTTCGTGATGAAACCGTTTCCGAGGATAAAGACGGACGAATCGGTTAAATGGGCAATGAACTCGTTCAAACATTTTAAATCCCCAGGAAAGGACGGCATTTTTCCAGCCCTACTTCAATACTCGTGTGTTCCCTTGATCAGGAACCTAACCCTTCTATTTCAGATGTGTTCAAAGTGGGCTACACACCGAAACTGTGGCAAGAAATCCGTGTTGTGTTTATATCCAAGGCAGGTCTGGTAGATTACTCAACTGCCAATGCATATTGACCAATAAGCGTCACGTGTTTCTTACTTAATACTCTAGAACGCATCTGCGAGTGGGAGTTGAGGCTCGCCATTCCCAGAAGCAGACTGTCGCAGCATCTGCACGCTTAACTAAAGGGAACATCTGTTGAGACAGCCTTCCACGAGGTGATTCACTGAATAGAAAGGGATTTCCTCTTTAAACAACCTACCGTAGCTGTCTTCATCGATATAGAAGGCGCCTTTAATAATGTTCTTCTGCATAACTTTACTGAAATGCTAACAATGCATGGATTATATTTAAAATATTGGATCGCGCATATGTTGTATAATAGGCAAATTACCATCTGCTGCTGGACTTTGTTTAGGATTAATTTATTAGTTTCTTTGTTCATTTCGACTGTGGAAATTAGTGAATTTATTAATTTTTTCTGTTCCTCTACTGAGTTTTTTTAAAATCATTTCTTGCATTAAATCTGTAATTAGAGGATTTAACTACCACTTGCGACAATCAGTTTCACTGAAAACCAAGACTCAAGTGACTTCGAAATGTTGAGTGAGAGCCTAAAATTTTTATGTATCTATGACTCATTTTTTAATGCGGAAAACAAGTTTTAAATAAATTGAACACGTTACCTACGCCCTTCTCAGGTATGTGGTGAATACGGCGTAAAAAGAGAAGGCCAACTAGAATATTCTTTGAAGTATTTTCAAGTATTGAAAGAATCACTTCTCAAAGAAGTACAACTAAAAAGCTCAATTGGGTAGTACTAGAAATGCATGTGTTTGTTGCCGGCATTTTGCGGATATCGATATTGGTCAGAAAAGATTGAAAGATGTGCATAAGACGAATACCCTCACTGAATTTCGAAAATAATCCGCACACATTAGATTTTTTCAAAGGTTTCGGTTTGAGGGAAAAGCTTAAAACGACGTTTTAGTAGACAGAATGTATGCTTGAAAAGATCTCCGTGTAATGGAGCCTATAAATGAATTATCAAGGGCGAAATGGAACTTTTGTTTAAAGTTAAAGAAGTCTGTGAGTTTCTGTCGGTCAGACTTCTTCACTTTTCCCATAATATAAAAAATGTTAATAATTTTTTAATAGAAGCAGATATTGTAAGAGTCCGGCATCAATAAATGTAATGAAAACCCGGTAAAAACTCGCCCTGGAGGACTGACAAGCATTCCTGGCAGTGAAGAGTTTTCTTAATTTTGCAAATAACAAAGCCTTCAATATAATGAACAACATTTATTATATACTCTGTCAATCTGCTGAGATATGTTACATAGTTGTGTTCGAGTAAAAATTGTTGATCCAAAATCCTATGATCTATAACATCTTCGTCATGGTCATAAGCTACGTACATATTTCTTATAGTGCTATTAATTTATTAATTTAATCTTGAGTATCAGAGATTTCATTACATGACTTAGGTCTATTTAAAAGCGCTGTGTTTTCTTACGGGACGCAATTTCCAATTTCTCCTTCTCTGATTGTGCAACGCACGGGGAGTTTCTTATAAGAAGCAATAAACTGTCTAACCGAAGGATTATTGTTATGACCCAAACGCATTCGAATAGCACCGAACAATAGCTCTGTGTGATCGTGACTTAGTTCATACATTGCAAGGTATTAATTTTAATTTTTTAGTCATAATAAATCTTTCATGCAGCGTTTTGAATATTTTTAATACAAGCTATTATACTTATGAATCCAGTTTTTCTCGGTGTATTAATTAAAAGCGTGCCCGACGAAAGTTTAATTTCTGTTAAGTATTTTATAGCTTCCTCTGCAAAATTCCTAATTTCATAATAATTGTTGCCACATAGTGCTCGTTTTTTATACTCGTAGGCACTTACGGTACAATTATTTAGTATGTCGAAAATATCGTTTAGTATCCTTATAAATTTTTAAAGTGGGCCACTTCCCATGAACTCTTTCAACTTTAAGACATCTCTGAAGCAATCCAAATTATCAGCAACTGATTTGCTGAAAGTTTGTACTGTTAGCTTCACTTTTATCTTTTGCTGCATGAAATATATATGAGCACGTCTTAATTTATAACCTAGGTGCATTTCTTCCGTTTCCTGCAATATGACTAACCTTTCTCGATAGCACCATTTAACTTCCTCGTGCATGTTGGTAATAAAAATTTGTAAGTCAGCTAGTGCATTACGGCAAGGATCAGGGATATCAGGATATGCTTATTATTTTTTCCCTCTATCTTGAACCAAGTTTTTGCGCTAGAACTCCTAATATCATAGCCTAGAAGCTCTGCCGCAGTAATATTTACAGAGGTCCCATCAAAATTATGCCAATAGCTTTTGTACCTCTAAGGAGTGCTCGCAGCATAATGAAATTAAGTTTCTTTCCTTCTCAGCATTCAGGGACACGATAGGAAAAAAGGCGAGAGGTATTTTCCATGGCCTATTAATATAAACCGTCATAAGCGCAAAAATCTGTGTTGCGATTTCTCCGCACCCCGAACCGTCGCCAATATCAACAAAATCTCAGGAATCTTGTCCATCCCAGCTAATATGTTGTAGTACATACATACTACTCTTATATAAATTAACAGAAAAACCCAACATCAAGAAAACCCATGAGAAACAATAAAATCATTCAAACAGCAATCAATGAAAATATTTGAAATTACTTCACGCTAACAGCCGTGAAAAATATTCTAAAAAATTGCATCACTAAAATACTTCCGCCAAAGCATTCGAAATCATAAACACAACATATGTGTAAATGATGTAAGCCATTCTTACTTCCAATTCATTCTTACCTTTACCTTCTTTTGCCGGCACCAATAAACAAATATTATGTAATAAAAACATTTCTCTTCATTGCATGAAGTTACGTATTCTGTGACAATGAATAGTGATTGCACATGGGTCAACATTTCTTGTGAACGATTTGCATTGCGATTGCATGATTGGTTTGACTGAAATTTTTGTCATATATGAAGTAATAAAATTGTATTTAGGTAACCTTAGAAATTATGTAGGTAAGTTAAGAAATTCAAGAATTTTTGTATACCTTATGAGTAAGGTCGATTATATATAAGCAGAACATTTTTGAATAAAAAACACTCTTTCTCGAGACAGGAAAAGAAGTAGTCTTTCAATACAAATTCTTCCTGCTCATTAAGTCGGCAGTTCTAGTTGTACTAGAACGCCTAATCATTACTCCGGTAACCATAGCTGGCCCTTGGCTTAGCTTCCGGAAGTCGCCAGCTGCTGTGAAGAAGATACCTCTGGGCATAATTGGAGATTCATTACCTGATTAACTGGGAAGTATAGTTAATCATTACATGGCGACCCTGCCTCCCGAGCTGATAGCAATTCTGAAGGAAGACCCTAGAGCTGGACCAAGACCAATATCCATTGAGGAATACCGTAATAGGAAAGCAGCCGAGCAGCCCACACAGAGACAGCAAATAATATCACAAAAAAGAAGAAGAAGAGAGCCGGAAAACTGGTGAAACATAGACGAGAGTTAGCAGAATTACATAGGCTGACCACCCTAGCCGTCACCAAGGTTGAGAAGAACGCGTTCTTGGATGACATCCGGATAAAAAAGCAGCAGTACTGGATTGCGAAGAAGAAAGCACCACACAATTTACATTCAGGAGATAATACAAACAATGGGCGGAAAGGAATCTAAAAATAAAGAAGCCACCTCGAATCAGGACGCAGCAGCATCATCATCAGGAAATTCATTTTTAACAGCGGAAATATATATTGAACATGCGACGGATATAAAAATTTTTTTAGGATTAATAATAGCCTTAATTTTAGTAATGATATTATACAAATACGTTAAAAATAAATTCATAAGTAGAGTAAAGAAAGAAGCTAGTAAATTAGTAGTAGCAGTTTAAAATAGATTCATGTAAGAATTTTTTTTTT
>CAWVNZ010000824.1:0-53632 GCA_963930735.1 Dioctria linearis
TCTATAGTAAATTATTCAAAAAATAATTTTTTACTGTCGCAAATTTTAATTGCGCCAGGGATTGCCTTTTCTATAGTAAATTATTCAAAAAATAATTTTATACTGTCGCAAATTTTAAATACGCCAGGGATTGCCTTTTCTATAGTAATTTTTTTCTAAATTTAATTTTTTACTGTCGCAAATTTTAATTGCGCCAGGGATTGCCTTTTCTATAGTAAATTATTCAAAAAATAATTTTTTACTGTCGCGAATTTTAATTGCGCCAGGGATTGCCTTTTCTATAGTAAATTATTCAAAAAATAATTTTATACTGTCGCAAATTTTAAATACGCCAGGGATTGCCTTTTCTATAGTAAATTATTCAAAAAATAATTTTATACTGTCGCAAATTTTAATTACGCCAGGGATTGCCTTTTCTACAGTAAACTTTACAAAAAATAATTTTTTACTGTCACAAATTTTAAATACGCCATGGATGGCCTTTTCTATAGTAAATTTTGCCAAATATAATTTTTTACTGTCGCAAATTTTAATTGCGCCAGTGATTGCCTTTTCTATAGTAAATTATTCAAAAAATAATTTTTTACTGTCGCAAATTTTAATTGCGCCAGGGATTGACTTTTCTATAGTAAATTATTCAAAAAATAATTTTTTACTGTCGCAAATTTTAATTGCCCCAGGGATTGCCTTTTCTATAGTAAATTATTAAAAAATTAATTTTTACTGTCGCAAATTTTAAATCCGCCAGGGATTGCCTATTCTATAGTAAATTTTGCAAAAAATAATTTTTTACAGTCGCAAATTTTAAACCCGCCAGGGATTGCCTTTTCTATAGTAAGTTATTCAAAAAATAATTTTTTACTGTCGCAAATTTTAATTGCGCCAGTGATTGCCTTTTCTATAGTAAATTATTCAAAAAATAATTTTTTACTGTCGCAAATTTTAATTGCGCCAGGGATTGACTTTTCTATAGTAAATTATTCAAAAAATAATTTTTTACTGTCGCAAATTTTAATTGCCCCAGGGATTGACTTTTCTATAGTAATTTATTCAAAAAATAATTTTATACTGTCGCAAATTTTAATTACGCCAGGGATTGCCTTTTCTACAGTAAATTTTACAAAAAATAATTTTTTACTGTCGCAAATTTTAATTGCGCCAGGGATTGCCTTTTCTATAGTAAATTATTCAAAAAATAATTTTTTACTGTCGCAAATTTTAACTGCGCCAGGGATTGCCTTTTCTACAGTACATTTTTCAAAAAATAATTTTCTACTGTCGCAAATTTTAATTACGCCAGGGATTGCCTTTTCTACACTAAATTTTACAAAAAATAATTTTTTACTGTCGCAAATTTTAAATACGCCAGGGATTGCCTTTTCTATAGTAAATTATTCAAAAAATAATTTTTTACTGTCGCAAATTTTAACTGCGCCAGTGATTGCCTTTTCTATAGTAAATTTTTCAAAAAATAATTTTTTACTGTCGCAAATTTTAATTACGCCAGGGATTGCCTTTTCTACAGTAAATTTTTCAAAAACTAATTTTTTACTGTCGCAAATTTAAATTGCGCCAGGGATTGCCTTTTCTACAGTAAATTTTTCAAAAAATAATTTTCTACTGTCGCAAATTTTAATTACGCCAGGGATTGCCTTTTCTACACTAAATTTTACAAAAAATAATTTTTTACTGTCGCAAATTTTAAATACGCCAGGGATTGCCTTTTCTATAGTAAATTATTCAAAAAATAATTTTTTACTGTCGCAAATTTTAACTGCGCCAGTGATTGCCTTTTCTATAGTAAATTTTTCAAAAAATAATTTTTTACTGTCGCAAATTTTAATTACGCCAGGGATTGCCTTTTCTACACTAAATTTTACAAAAAATAATTTTTTACTGTCGCAAATTTTAAATACGCCAGGGATTGCCTTTTCTATAGTAAATTATTCAAAAAATAATTTTTTACTGTCGCAAATTTTAACTGCGCCAGGGATTGCCTTTTCTACAGTAAATTTTTCAAAAAATAATTTTTTACTGTCGCAAATTTTAATAACGCCAGGGATTGCCTTTTCTACAGTAAATTTTTCAAAAACTAATTTTTTACTGTCGCAAATTTTAATTGCGCCAGAGATTGCCTTTTCTACAGTAAATTTTTCAAAAAATAATTTTCTACTGTCGCAAATTTTAATTACGCCAGGGATTGCCTTTTCTACACTAAATTTTACAAAAAATAATTTTTTACTGTCGCAAATTTTAAATACGCCAGGGATTGCCATTTCTATAGTAAATTTTTTCAAAATTTAATTTTTACTGTCGCAAATTTTAATTGCGCCAGGGATTGCCTTTTCTACAGTAAATTTTACAAAAAATAATTTTTTACTGTCGCAAATTTTAAATACGCCAGGGATTGCCTTTTCTATAGTAAATTTTGCAAAAAATAATTTTTTACTGTCGCAAATTTTAATTGCGCCAGTGATTGCCTTTTCTATAGTAAATTATTCAAAAAATTATTTTTTACTGTCGCAAATTTTAATTGCGCCAGGGATTGCCTTTTTTATAGTAAATTATTCAAAAAATAATTTTTTACTGTCGCAAATTTTAATTGCGCCAGTGATTGCCTTTTCTACAGTACATTTTTCAAAAAATAATTTTCTACTGTCGCAAATTTTAATTACGCCAGGGATTGCCTTTTCTACACTAAATTTTACAAAAAATAATTTTTTACTGGCGCAAATTTTAAATACGCCAGGGATTGCCTTTTCTATAGTAAATTATTCAAAAAATAATTCTTTACTGTCGCAAATTTTAACTGCGCCAGTGATTGCCTTTTCTATAGTAAATTTTTCAAAAAATAATTTTTTACTGTCGCAAATTTTAATTACGCCAGGGATTGCCTTTTCTACAGTAAATTTTTCAAAAACTAATTTTTTACTGTCGCAAATTTAAATTGCGCCAGGGATTGCCTTTTCTACAGTAAATTTTTCAAAAAATAATTTTCTACTGTCGCAAATTTTAATTACGCAAGGGATTGCCTTTTCTACACTAAATTTTACAAAAAATAATTTTTTACTGTCGCAAATTTTAAATACGCCAGGTATTGCCTTTTCTATAGTAAATTTTGCAAAAAATAATTGTTTACTGTCGCAAATTTTAAATCCGCCAGGGATTGCCTTTTCTACAGTAAATTATTCAAAAAATAAATTTTTACTGTCGCAAATTTTAATTGCGCCAGGGATTGTCTTTTCTATAGTAAATTATTCAAAAAATAATTTTATACTGTCGCAAATTTTAATTACGCCAGGGATTGCCTTTTCTAATGTAAATTTTCCAAAAAATAATTTTTTACTGTCGCAAATTTTAATTGCACCAGGGATTGCCTTTTCTATAGTAAATTATTCAAAAAATAATTTTATACTGTCGCAAATTTTAAATACGCCAGGGTTTGCCTTTTCTATAGTAAATTTTTTCAAAATTTAATTTTTTACTGTCGCAAATTTTAATTGCGCCAGGGATTTCCTTTTCTATAGTAAATTATTCAAAAAATAATTTTATACTGTCGCAAATTTTAAATACGCCAGGGATTGCCTTTTCTATAGTAAATTTTTTCAAAATTTAATTTTTTACTGTCGCAAATTTTAATTGCGCCAGGGATTGCCTTTTCTATAGTAAATTATTCAAAAAATAATTTTTTACTGTCGCAAATTTTAAACCCGCCAAGGATTGCCTTTTCTATAGTAAATTATTCAAAAAATAATTTTTTACTGTCGCAAATTTTAATTGCGCCAGGGATTGCCTTTTCTATAGTAAATTATTCAAAAAATAATTTTATACTGTCGCAAATTTTAAATACGCCAGGGATTGCCTTTTCTATAGTAAATTTTTTCAAAATTTAATTTTTTACTGTCGCAAATTTTAATTGCCCCAGGGATTGCCTTTTCTATAGTAAATTATTCAAAAAATAATTTTTTACTGTCGCGAATTTTAATTGCGCCAGGGATTGCCTTTTCTATAGTAAATTATTCAAAAAATAATTTTATACTGTCGCAAATTTTAAATACGCCAGGGATTGCCTTTTCTATAGTAATTTTTTTCAAAATTTAATTTTTTACTGTCGCAAATTTTAATTGCCCCAGGGATTGCCTTTTCTATAGTAAATTATTCAAAAATTAATTTTTACTGTCGCAAATTTTAAATCCGCCAGGGATTGCCTATTCTATAGTAAATTTTGCAAAAAATAATTTTTTACAGTCGCAAATTTTAAACCCGCCAGGGATTGCCTTTTCTATAGTAATTTATTCAAAAAATAATTTTATATTGTCGCAAATTTTAATTACGCCAGGGATTGCCTTTTCTACAGTAAATTTTACAAAAAATAATTTTTTACTGTCGCAAATTTTAAATACGCCAGGGATTGCCTTTTCTATAGTAAATTTTGCAAAAAATAATTTTTTACTGTCGCAAATTTTAATTGCGCCAGGGATTGCCTTTTCTATAGTAAATTATTCAAAAAATAATTTTTTACTGTCGCAAATTTTAATTGCACCAGGGATTGCCTTTTCTTAGTAAATTATTCAAAAAATAATTTTTTACTGTCGCAAATTTTAACTGCGCCAGGGATTGCCTTTTCTACAGTAAATTTTTCAAAAAATAATTTTCTACTGTCGCAAATTTTAATTACGCCAGGGATTGCCTTTTCTACACTAAATTTTACAAAAAATAATTTTTTA
Source organism: Dioctria linearis (assembly GCA_963930735.1). NCBI lineage: Eukaryota > Metazoa > Arthropoda > Insecta > Diptera > Asilidae > Dioctria > Dioctria linearis. The sequence continues at coordinate 4,728 of CAWVNZ010000824.1, forward strand.
CTGTCGCAAATTTTAAATACGCCAGGGATTGCCTTTTCTATAGTAAATTATTCAAAAAATAATTTTTTACTGTCGCAAATTTTAACTGCGCCAGGGATTGCCTTTTCTACAGTAAATTTTTCAAAAAATAATTTTTTACTGTCGCAAATTTTAATAACGCCAGGGATTGCCTTTTCTACAGTAAATTTTTCAAAAACTAATTTTTTACTGTCGCAAATTTTAATTGCGCCAGAGATTGCCTTTTCTACAGTAAATTTTTCAAAAAATAATTTTCTACTGTCGCAAATTTTAATTACGCCAGGGATTGCCTTTTCTACACTAAATTTTACAAAAAATAATTTTTTACTGTCGCAAATTTTAAATACGCCAGGGATTGCCATTTCTATAGTAAATTTTTTCAAAATTTAATTTTTACTGTCGCAAATTTTAATTGCGCCAGGGATTGCCTTTTCTACAGTAAATTTTACAAAAAATAATTTTTTACTGTCGCAAATTTTAAATACGCCAGGGATTGCCTTTTCTATAGTAAATTATTCAAAAAATAATTTTTTACTGTCGCAAATTTTAACTGCGCCAGGGATTGCCTTTTCTACAGTAAATTTTTCAAAAAATAATTTTTTACTGTCGCAAATTTTAATTACGCCAGGGATTGCCTTTTCTACAGTAAATTTTTCAAAAACTAATTTTTTACTGTCGCAAATTTTAATTGCGCCAGAGATTGCCTTTTCTACAGTAAATTTTTCAAAAAATAATTTTCTACTGTCGCAAATTTTAATTACGCCAGGGATTGCCTTTTCTACACTAAATTTTACAAAAAATAATTTTTTACTGTCGCAAATTTTAAATACGCCAGGGATTGCCTTTTCTATAGTAAATTTTTTCAAAATTTAATTTTTACTGTCGCAAATTTTAATTGCGCCAGGGATTGCCTTTTCTACAGTAAATTTTACAAAAAATAATTTTTTACTGTCGCAAATTTTAAATACGCCAGGGATTGCCTTTTCTATAGTAAATTTTGCAAAAAATAATTTTTTACTGTCGCAAATTTTAATTGCGCCAGGGATTGCCTTTTCTATAGTAAATTATTCAAAAAATAATTTTTTACTGTCGCAAATTTTAATTGCGCCAGGGATTGCCTTTTCTATAGTAAATTATTCAAAAAATAATTTTTTACTGTCGCAAATTTTAATTGCGCCAGTGATTGCCTTTTCTATAGTAAATTATTCAAAAAATAATTTTTTACTGTCGCAAATTTTAATTGCGCCAGGGATTGACTTTTCTATAGTAAATTATTCAAAAAATAATTTTTTACTGTCGCAAATTTTAATTGCGCCAGGGATTGACTTTTCTATAGTAAATTATTCAAAAAATAATTTTTTACTGTCGCAAATTTTAATTGCCCCAGGGATTGCCTTTTCTATAGTAATTTATTCAAAAAATAATTTTATACTGTAGCAAATTTTAATTACGCCAGGATTGCCTTTTCTACAGTAAATTTTACAAAAAATAATTTTTTACTGTCGCAAATTTTAAATACGCCAGGGATTGCCTTTTCTACAGTAAATTTTTCAAAAATTAATTTTCTACTGTCGCAAATTTTAATTGCGCCAGGGATTGCCTTTTCTACAGTAAATTTTTCAAAAAATAATTTTCTACTGTCGCAAATTTTAATTACGCCAGGGATTGCCTTTTCTACACTAAATTTTACAAAAAATAATTTTTTACTGTCGCAAATTTTAAATACGCCAGCGATTGCCTTTTCTATAGTAAATTTTTTCAAAATTTAATTTTTACTGTCGCAAATTTTAATTGCGCCAGGGATTGCCTTTTCTATAGTAAATTATTCAAAAAATAATTTTTTACTGTCGCGAATTTTAATTGCGCCATGGATTGCCTTTTCTATAGTAAATTATTCAAAAAACAATTTTATACTGTCGCAAATTTTAAATACGCCAGGGATTGCCTTTTCTATAGTAAATTTTTCAAAATTTAATTTTTTACTGTCGCAAATTTTAATTGCGCCAGGGATTGCCTTTTCTATAGTAAATTATTCAAAAAATAATTTTTTACTGTCGCAAATTTTAAACCCGCCAAGGATTGCCTTTTCTATAGTAAATTATTCAAAAAATAATTTTTTACTGTCGCAAATTTTAATTGCGCCAGGGATTGCCTTTTCTATAGTAAATTATTCAAAAAATAATTTTATACTGTCGCAAATTTTAATTACGCCAGGGATTGCCTTTTCTACAGTAAATTTTACAAAAAATAATTTTTTACTGTCGCAAATTTTAAATACGCCAGGGATTGCCTTTTCTATAGTAAATTTTGCAAAAAATAATTTTTTACTGTCGCAAATTTTAATTGCGCCAATGATTGCCTTTTCTATAGTAAATTATTCAAAAAATAATTTTTTACTGTCGCAAATTTTAATTGCGCCAGGGATTGACTTTTCTATAGTAAATTATTCAAAAAATAATTTTTTTACTGTCGCAAATCTTAATTGCCCCAGGGATTGCCTTTTCTATAGTAAATTATTCAAAAATTAATTTTTACTGTCGCAAATTTTAAATCCGCCAGGGATTGCCTATTCTATAGTAAATTTTGCAAAAAATAATTTTTTACAGTCGCAAATTTTAAATCCGCCAGGGATTGCCTTTTCTATAGTAAATTATTCAAAAAATAATTTTTTACTGTCGCAAATTTTAATTGCGCCAGGGATTGCCTTTTCTATAGTAATTTATTCAAAAAATAATTTTATACTGTCGCAAATTTTAATTACGCCAGGGATTGCCTTTTCTACAGTAAATTTTACAAAAAATAATTTTTTACTGTCGCAAATTTTAAATACGCCAGGGATTGCCTTTTCTATAGTAAATTTTGCAAAAAATAATTTTTTACTGTCGCAAATTTTAATTGCGCCAGGGATTGCTTTTTCTATAGTAAATTATTCAAAAAATAATTTTTTACTGTCGCAAATTTTAATTGCGCCAGGGATTGCCTTTTCTATAGTAAATTATTCAAAAAATAATTTTTTACTGTCGCAAATTTTAATTGCGCCAGTGATTGCCTTTTCTATAGTAAATTATTCAAAAAATAATTTTTTACTGTCGCAAATTTTAATTGCGCCAGGGATTGACTTTTCTATAGTAAATTATTCAAAAAATAATTTTTTACTGTCGCAAATTTTAATTGCGCCAGGGATTGACTTTTCTATAGTAAATTATTCAAAAAATAATTTTTTACTGTCGCAAATTTTAATTGCCCCAGGGATTGCCTTTTTATAGTAATTTATTCAAAAAATAATTTTATACTGTAGCAAATTTTAATTACGCCAGGGATTGCCTTTTCTACAGTAAATTTTACAAAAAATAATTTTTTCCTGTCGCAAATTTTAAATACGCCAGGGATTGCCTTTTCTACAGTAAATTTTTCAAAAATTAATTTTCTACTGTCGCAAATTTTAATTGCGCCAGGGATTGCCTTTTCTACAGTAAATTTTTCAAAAAATAATTTTCTACTGTCGCAAATTTTAATTACGCCAGGGATTGCCTTTTCTACACTAAATTTTACAAAAAATAATTTTTTACTGTCGCAAATTTTAAATACGCCAGGGATTGCCTTTTCTATAGTAAATTTTGCAAAAAATAATTTTTTACTGTCGCAAATTTTAAATCCGCCAGGGATTGCCTTTTCTATAGTAAATTATTCAAAAAATAAATTTTTACTGTCGCAAATTTTAATTGCGCCAGGGATTGTCTTTTCTATAGTAAATTATTCAAAAAAATAATTTTATACTGTCGGAAATTTTAATTACGCCAGGAATTGCCTTTTCTACAGTAAATTTTACAAAAAATAATTTTTTACTGTCGCAAATTTTAATTGCGCCAGGGATTGCCTTTTCTATATTAAATTATTCAAAAAATAATTTTATGCTGTCGCAAATTTTAAATACGCCAGGGATTGCCTTTTCTATAGTAAATTTTTTCAAAATTTAATTTTTTACTGTCGCAAATTTTAATTGCGCCAGGGATTGCCTTTTCTATAGTAAATTATTCAAAAAATAATTTTATACTGTCGCAAATTTTAAATACGCCAGGGATTGCCTTTTCTATAGTAAATTTTTTCAAAATTTAATTTTTTACTGTCGCAAATTTTAATTGCGCCAGGGATTGCCTTTTCTATAGTAAATTATTCAAAAAATAATTTTTTACTGTCGCAAATTTTAAACCCGCCAAGGATTGCCTTTTCTATAGTAAATTATTCAAAAAATAATTTTTTACTGTCGCAAATTTTAATTGCGCCAGGGATTGCCTTTTCTATAGTAAATTATTCAAAAAATAATTTTATACTGTCGCAAATTTTAATTACGCCAGGGATTGCCTTTTCTACAGTAAATTTTGCAAAAAATAATTTTTTACAGTCGCAAATTTTAAACCCGCCAGGGATTGCCTTTTCTATAGTAAATTATTCAAAAAATAATTTTTTACTGTCGCAAATTTTAACTGCGCCAGGGATTGCCTTTTCTATAGTAAATTATTCAAAAAATAATTTTATACTGTCGCAAATTTTAATTACTCCAGGGATTGCCTTTTCTACAGTAAATTTTACAAAAAATAATTTTTTACTGTCGCAAATTTTAAATACGCCAGGGATTGCCTTTTCTATAGTAAATTTTGCAAAAAATAATTTTTTACTGTCGCAAATTTTAATTGCGCCAGGGATTGCCTTTTCTATAGTAAATTATTCAAAAAATAATTTTTTACTGTCGCAAATTTTAACTGCGCCAGGGATTGCCTTTTCTATAGTAAATTATTCAAAAAATAATTTTTTACTGTCGCAAATTTTAACTGCGCCAGGGATTGCCTTTTCTACAGTAAATTTTTCAAAAAATAATTTTCTACTGTCGCAAATTTTAATTACGCCAGGGATTGCCTTTTCTACACTAAATTTTACAAAAAAATAATTTTTTACTGTCGCAAAATTTAAATACGCCAGGGATTGCCTTTTCTATAGTAAATTATTCAAAAAATAATTTTTTACTGTCGCAAATTTTAACTGCGCCAGGGATTGCCTTTTCTACAGTAAATTTTTCAAAAAATAATTTTTTACTGTCGCAAATTTTAATTACGCCAGGGATTGCCTTTTCTACAGTAAATTTTTCAAAAACTAATTTTTTACTGTCGCAAATTTTAATTGCGCCAGGGATTGCCTTTTCTACAGTAAATTTTTCAAAAAATAATTTTCTACTGTCGCAAATTTTAATTACGCCAGGGATTGCCTTTTCTACACTAAATTTACAAAAAATAATTTTTTACTGTCGCAAATTTTAAATACGCCAGGGATTGCCTTTTCTATAGGAAATTTTGCAAAAATAATTTTTTACTGTCGCAAATTTTAAATCCGCCAGGGATTGCCTTTTCTATAGTAAATTATTCAAAAAATAAATTTTTACTGTCGCAAATTTTAATTGCGCCAGGGATTGCCTTTTCTATAGTAAATTATTCAAAAAATAATTTTTTACTGTCGCAAATTTTAATTGCGCCAGGGATTGCCTTTTCTATAGTAAATTATTCAAAAAATAATTTTTTACTGTCGCAAATTTTAACTGCGCCAGGGATTGCCTTTTCTACAGTAAATTTTTCAAAAAATAATTTTTTACTGTCGCAAATTTTAATTGCGCCAGGGAATGCCTTTTCTACAGTAAATTTTTCAAAAACTAATTTTTTACTGTCGCAAATTTTAATTACGCCAGGGATTGCCTTTTCTATAGTAAATTTTGCAAAAAATAATTTTTTACTGTCGCAAATTTTAATTGCGCCAGCGATTGCCTTTTCTATAGTAAATTATTCAAAAAATATTTTTTTACTGTCGCAAATTTTAATTGCGCCAGGGATTGCCTATTCTATAGTAAATTATTCAAAAAATAATTTTTTACTGTCGCAAATTTTAACTGCGCCAGGGATTGCCTTTTCTACAGTAAATTTTTCAAAAAATAATTTTTTACTGTCGCAAATTTTAATTGCGCCAGGAATGCCTTTTCTACAGTAAATTTTTCAAAAACTAATTTTTTACTGTCGCAAATTTTAATTACGCCAGGGATTGCCTTTTCTATAGTAAATTTTTCAAAAAATAATTTTTTACTGTCGCAAATTTTAATTACGCCAAGGATTGCCTTTTTTACAGTAAATTTTTCAAAAACTAATTTTTTACTGTCGCAAATTTTAATTGCGCCAGGGATTGCCTTTTCTACAGTAAATTTTTCAAAAAATAATTTTCTACTGTCGCAAATTTTAATTACGCCAGGGATTGCCTTTTCTACACTAAATTTTACAAAAAATAATTTGTTACTGTCGCAAATTTTAAATACGCCAGGGATTGCCTTTTCTATAGTAAATTATTCAAAAAATAATTTTTTACTGTCGCAAATTTTAACTGCGCCAGGGATTGCCTTTTCTACAGTAAATTTTTCAAAAAATAATTTTTTACTGTCGCAAATTTTAATTACGCCAGGGATTGCCTTTTCTACAGTAAATTTTTCAAAAATTAATTTTCTACTGTCGCAAATTTTAAATACGCCAGGGATTGCCTTTTCTATAGTAAATTTTGCAAAAAATAATTTTTTACTGTCGCAAATTTTAAATCCGCCAGGGATTGCCTTTTCTACAGTAAATTTTTCAAAAAATAATTTTCTACTGTCGCAAATTTTAATTACGCCAGGGATTGCCTTTTCTACACTAAATTTTACAAAAAATAATTTTTTACTGTCGCAAAATTTAAATACGCCAGGGATTGCCTTTTCTATAGTAAATTATTCAAAAAATAATTTTTTACTGTCGCAAATTTTAACTGCGCCAGGGATTGCCTTTTCTACAGTAAATTTTTCAAAAAATAATTTTTTACTGTCGCAAATTTTAATTACGCCAGGGATTGCCTTTTCTACAGTAAATTTTTCAAAAACTAATTTTTTACTGTCGCAAATTTTAATTGCGCCAGGGATTGCCTTTTCTACAGTAAATTTTTCAAAAAATAATTTTCTACTGTCGCAAATTTTAATTACGCCAGGGATTGCCTTTTCTACACTAAATTTTACAAAAAATAATTTTTTACTGTCGCAAATTTTAAATACGCCAGGGATTGCCTTTTCTATAGTAAATTTTGCAAAAAATAATTTTTTACTGTCGCAAATTTTAAATCCGCCAGGGATTGCCTTTTCTAAAGTAAATTATTCAAAAAATAAATTTTTACTGTCGCAAATTTTAATTGCGCCAGGGATTGCCTTTTCTATAGTAAATTATTCAAAAAATAATTTTTTACTGTCGCAAATTTTAATTGCGCCAGGGATTGCCTTTTCTATAGTAAATTATTCAAAAAATAATTTTTTACTGTCGCAAATTTTAACTGCGCCAGGGATTGCCTTTTCTACAGTAAATTTTTCAAAAAATTATTTTTTACTGTCGCAAATTTTAATTGCGCCAGGGAATGCCTTTTCTACAGTAAATTTTTCAAAAACTAATTTTTTACTGTCGCAAATTTTAATTACGCCAGGGATTGCCTTTTCTATAGTAAATTTTGCAAAAAATAATTTTTTACTGTCGCAAATTTTAATTGCGCCAGCGATTGCCTTTTCTATAGTAAATTATTCAAAAAATAATTTTTTACTGTCGCAAATTTTAATTGCGCCAGGGATTGCCTTTTCTATAGTAAATTATTCAAAAAATAATTTTTTACTGTCGCAAATTTTAACTGCGCCAGGGATTGCCTTTTCTACAGTAAATTTTTCAAAAAATAATTTTTTACTGTCGCAAATTTTAATTGCGCCAGGGAATGCCTTTTCTACAGTAAATTTTTCAAAAACTAATTTTTTACTGTCGCAAATTTTAATTACGCCAGGGATTGCCTTTTCTATAGTAAATTTTTAAAAAAATAATTTTTTACTGTCGCAAATTTTAATTACGCCAAGGATTGCCTTTTTTACAGTAAATTTTTCAAAAACTAATTTTTTACTGTCGCAAATTTTAATTGCGCCGGGGATTGCCTTTTCTACAGTAAATTTTTCAAAAAATAATTTTCTACTGTCGCAAATTTTAATTACGCCAGGGATTGCCTTTTCTACACTAAATTTTACAAAAAATAATTTTTTACTGTCGCAAATTTTAAATACGCCAGGGATTGCCTTTTCTATAGTAAATTATTCAAAAAATAATTTTTTACTGTCGCAAATTTCAACTGCGCCAGGGATTGCCTTTTCTACAGAAAATTTTTCAAAAAATAATTTTTTACTGTCGCAAATTTTAATTACGCCAGGGATTGCCTTTTCTACAGTAAATTTTGCAAAAATTAATTTTCTACTGTCGCAAATTTTAATTGCGCCAGGGATTGCCTTTTCTACAGTAAATTTTTCAAAAAATAATTTTCTACTGTCGCAAATTTTAATTACGCCAGGGATTGCCTTTTCTACACTAAATTTTACAAAAAATAATTTTTTACTGTCGGAAATTTTAAATACGCCAGGGATTGCCTTTTCTATAGTAAATTTTGCAAAAAATAATTTTTTACTGTCGCAAATTTTAAATCCGCCAGGGATTGCCTTTTCTATAGTAAATTATTCAAAAAATAAATTTTTACTGTCGCAAATTTTAATTGCGCCAGGGATTGTCTTTTCTATAGTAAATTATTCAAAAAATAATTTTATACTGTCGCAAATTTTAATTACGCCAGGGATTGCCTTTTCTACAGTAAATTTTACAAAAAATAATTTTTTACTGTCGCAAATTTTAATTGCGCCAGGGATTGCCTTTTCTATAGTAAATTATTCAAAAAATAATTTTATACTGTCGCAAATTTTAAATACGCCAGGGATTGCCTTTTCTATAGTAAATTTTTTCAAAATTTAATTTTTTACTGTCGCAAATTTTAATTGCGCCAGGGATTGCCTTTTCTATAGTAAATTATTCAAAAAATAATTTTATACTGTCGCAAATTTTAAATACGCCAGGGATTGCCTTTTCTATAGTAAATTTTTTCAAAATTTAATTTTTTTCTGTCGCAAATTTTAATTGCGCCAGGGATTGCCTTTTCTATAGTAAATTATTCAAAAAATAATTTTTTACTGTCGCAAATTTTAAACCCGCCAAGGATTGCCTTTTCTATAGTAAATTATTCAAAAAATAATTTTTTACTGTCGCAAATTTTAATTGCGCCAGGGATTGCCTTTTCTATAGTAAATTATTCAAAAAATAATTTTATACTGTCGCAAATTTTAATTACGCCAGGGATTGCCTTTTCTACAGTAAATTTTGCAAAAAATAATTTTTTACAGTCGCAAATTTTAAACCCGCCAGGGATTGCCTTTTCTATAGTAAATTATTCAAAAAATAATTTTTTACTGTCGCAAATTTTAACTGCGCCAGGGATTGCCTTTTCTATAGTAAAATATTCAAAAAATAATTTTATACTGTCGCAAATTTTAATTACGCCAGGGATTGCCTTTTCTACACTAAATTTTACAAAAAATAATTTTTTACTGTCGCAAAATTTAAATACGCCAGGGATTGCCTTTTCTATAGTAAATTATTCAAAAAATAATTTTTTACTGTCGCAAATTTTAACTGCGCCAGGGATTGCCTTTTCTACAGTAAATTTTTCAAAAAATAATTTTTTACTGTCGCAAATTTTAATTACGCCAGGGATTGCCTTTTCTACAGTAAATTTTTCAAAAACTAATTTTTTACTGTCGCAAATTTTAATTGCGCCAGGGATTGCCTTTTCTACAGTAAATTTTTCAAAAAATAATTTTCTACTGTCGCAAATTTTAATTACGCCAGGGATTGCCTTTTCTACACTAAATTTTACAAAAAATAATTTTTTACTCTCGCAAATTTTAAATATGCCAGGGATTGCCTTTTCTATAGTAAATTTTGCAAAAAATAATTTTTTACTGTCGCAAATTTTAAATCCGCCAGGGATTGCCTTTTCTATAGTAAATTATTCAAAAAATAAATTTTTACTGTCGCAAATTTTAATTGCGCCAGGGATTGCCTTTTCTATAGTAAATTATTCAAAAAATAATTTTTTACTGTCGCAAATTTTAATTGCGCCAGGGATTGCCTTTTCTATAGTAAATTATTCAAAAAATAATTTTTTACTGTCGCAAATTTTAACTGCGCCAGGGATTGCCTTTTCTACAGTAAATTTTTCAAAAAATAATTTTTTACTGTCGCAAATTTTAATTGCGCCAGGGAATGCCTTTTCTACAGTAAATTTTTCAAAAACTAATTTTTTACTGTCGCAAATTTTAATTACGCCAGGGATTGCCTTTTCTATAGTAAATTTTGCAAAAAATAATTTTTTACTGTCGCAAATTTTAATTGCGCCAGCGATTGCCTTTTCTATAGTAAATTATTCAAAAAATAATTTTTTACTGTCGCAAATTTTAATTGCGCCAAGGATTGCCTTTTCTATAGTAAATTATTCAAAAAATAATTTTTTACTGTCGCAAATTTTAACTGCGCCAGGGATTGCCTTTTCTACAGTAAATTTTTCAAAAAATAATTTTTTACTGTCGCAAATTTTAATTGCGCCAGGGAATGCCTTTTCTACAGTAAATTTTTCAAAAACTAATTTTTTACTGTCGAAAATTTTAATTACGCCAGGGATTGCCTTCTCTATAGTAAATTTTTCAAAAAATAATTTTTTACTGTCGCAAATTTTAATTACGCCAGGGATTGCCTTTTTTACAGTAAATTTTTCAAAAACTAATTTTTTACTGTCGCAAATTTAAATTGCGCCAGGGATTGCCTTTTCTACAGTAAATTTTTCAAAAAATAATTTTCTACTGTCGCAAATTTTAATTACGCCAGGGATTGCCTTTTCTACACTAAATTTTACAAAAAATAATTTTTTACTATCGCAAATTTTAAATACGCCAGGGATTGCCTTTTCCATAGTAAATTTTGCAAAAAATAATTTTTTACTGTCGCAAATTTTAAATCCGCCAGGGATTGCCTTTTCCATAGTAAATTATTCAAAAAATAAATTTTTACTGTCGCAAATTTTAATTGCGCCAGGGAATGCCTTTTCTATAGTAAATTATTCAAAAAATAATTTTTTATTGTCGCAAATTTTAATTGGAACAGGGATTGCCTTTTCTATAGTTAATTATTCAAAAAATATTTTTTTACAGTCGTAAATTTTAATTGCGCCAGGGATTGGCTTTTCTATAGTAAATTATTCAAAAAATAATTTTTTACTGTCGCAAATTTTAAATACGCCAGGGATTGCCATTTCTATAGTAAATTATTCAAAAAATAATTTTTTACTGTCGCAAATTTTAATTGCGCCAGGGGTTGCCTTTTCTATAGTAAATTATTCAAAAAATAATTTTTTACTGTCGCAAATTTTAACTGCGCCAGGGATTGCCTTTTCTACAGTAAATTTTTCAAAAAATAATTTTTTACTGTCGCAAATTTTAATTGCGCCAGGGAATGCCTTTTCTACAGTAAATTTTTCAAAAACTAATTTTTTACTGTCGCAAATTTTAATTACGCCAGGGATTGCCTTTTCTATAGTAAATTTTGCAAAAAATAATTTTTTACTGTCGCAAATTTTAATTGCGCCAGCGATTGCCTTTTCTATAGTAAATTATTCAAAAAATAATTTTTTACTGTCGCAAATTTTAACTGCGCCAGGGATTGCCTTTTCTACAGTAAATTTTTCAAAAAATAATTTTTTACTGTCGCAAATTTTAATTGCGCCAGGGAATGCCTTTTCTACAGTAAATTTTTCAAAAACTAATTTTTTACTGTCGAAAATTTTAATTACGCCAGGGATTGCCTTCTCTATAGTAAATTTTTCAAAAAATAATTTTTTACTGTCGCAAATTTTAATTACGCCAGGGATTGCCTTTTTTACAGTAAATTTTTCAAAAACTAATTTTTTACTGTCGCAAATTTAAATTGCGCCAGGGATTGCCTTTTCTACAGTAAATTTTTCAAAAAATAATTTTCTACTGTCGCAAATTTTAATTACGCCAGGGATTGCCTTTTCTACACTAAATTTTACAAAAAATAATTTTTTACTGTCGCAAATTTTAACTGCGCCAGGGATTGCCTTTTCTACAGTAAATTTTTCAAAAAATAATTTTTTACTGTCGCAAATTTTAATTACGCCAGGGATTGCCTTTTCTACAGTAAATTTTTCAAAAACTAATTTTTTACTGTCGGAAATTTTAATTGCGCCAGGGATTGCCTTTTCTACAGTAAATTTTTCAAAAAATAATTTTCTACTGTCGCAAATTTTAATTACGCCAGGGATTGCCTTTTCTACACTAAATTTTACAAAAAATAATTTTTTACTCTCGCAAATTTTAAATATGCCAGGGATTGCCTTTTCTATAGTAAATTTTGCAAAAAATAATTTTTTACTGTCGCAAATTTTAAATCCGCCAGGGATTGCCTTTTCTATAGTAAATTATTCAAAAAATAAATTTTTACTGTCGCAAATTTTAATTGCGCCAGGGATTGCCTTTTCTATAGTAAATTATTCAAAAAATAATTTTTTACTGTCGCAAATTTTAATTGCGCCAGGGATTGCCTTTTCTATAGTAAATTATTCAAAAAATAATTTTTTACTGTCGCAAATTTTAACTGCGCCAGGGATTGCCTTTTCTACAGTAAATTTTTCAAAAAATAATTTTTTACTGTCGCAAATTTTAATTGCGCCAGGGAATGCCTTTTCTACAGTAAATTTTTCAAAAACTAATTTTTTACTGTCGCAAATTTTAATTACGCCAGGGATTGCCTTTTCTATAGTAAATTTTGCAAAAAATAATTTTTTACTGTCGCAAATTTTAATTGCGCCAGCGATTGCCTTTTCTATAGTAAATTATTCAAAAAATAATTTTTTACTGTCGCAAATTTTAATTGCGCCAGGGATTGCCTTTTCTATAGTAAATTATTCAAAAAATAATTTTTTACTGTCGCAAATTTTAACTGCGCCAGGGATTGCCTTTTCTACAGTAAATTTTTCAAAAAATAATTTTTTACTATCGCAAATTTTAATTGCGCCAGGGAATGCCTTTTCTACAGTAAATTTTTCAAAAACTAATTTTTTACTGTCGAAAATTTTAATTACGCCAGGGATTGCCTTCTCTATAGTAAATTTTTCAAAAAATAATTTTTTACTGTCGCAAATTTTAATTACGCCAGGGATTGCCTTTTTTACAGTAAATTTTTCAAAAACTAATTTTTTACTGTCGCAAATTTAAATTGCGCCAGGGATTGCCTTTTCTACAGTAAATTTTTCAAAAAATAATTTTCTACTGTCGCAAATTTTAATTACGCCAGGGATTGCCTTTTCTACACTAAATTTTACAAAAAATAATTTTTTACTATCGCAAATTTTAAATACGCCAGGGATTGCCTTTTCCATAGTAAATTTTGCAAAAAATAATTTTTTACTGTCGCAAATTTTAAATCCGCCAGGGATTGCCTTTTCCATAGTAAATTATTCAAAAAATAAATTTTTACTGTCGCAAATTTTAATTGCGCCAGGGTATGCCTTTTCTATAGTAAATTATTCAAAAAATAATTTTTTATTGTCGCAAATTTTAATTGGAACAGGGATTGCCTTTTCTATAGTTAATTATTCAAAAAATATTTTTTTACAGTCGTAAATTTTAATTGCGCCAGGGATTGGCTTTTCTATAGTAAATTATTCAAAAAATAATTTTTTACTGTCGCAAATTTTAAATACGCCAGGGATTGCCATTTCTATAGTAAATTATTCAAAAAATAATTTTTTACTGTCGCAAATTTTAATTGCGCCAGGGATTGCCTTTTCTATAGTAAATTATCCAAAAATAATTTTTTACTGTCGCAAATTTTAATTGCGCCAGGGATTGCCTTTTCTATAGTAAATTATTCAAAAAATAGTTTTTTACTGTCGCAAATTTTAACTGCGCCAGGGATTGCCTTTTCTACAGTAAATTTTTCAAAAAATAATTTTCTACTGTCGCAAATTTTAATTACGCCAGGGATTGCCTTTTCTACACTAAATTTTACAAAAAATAATTTTTTATTGTCGCAAATTTTAAATCCGCCAGGGATTGCCTTTTCTATAGTAAATTATTCAAAAAATAATTTTTTACTGTCGCAAATTTTAATTGCGCCAGGGATTGCCTTTTCTATAGTAAATTATTCAAAAAATAATTTTTTACTGTCGCAAATTTTAATTGCGCCAGGGATTGCCTTTTCTATAGTAAATTATTCAAAAAATAATTTTTTACTGTCGCAAATTTTAACTGCGCCAGGGATTGCCTTTTCTACAGTAAATTTTTCAAAAAATAATTTTTTACTGTCGCAAATTTTAATTGCGCCTGGGAATGCCTTTTCTACAGTAAATTTTTCAAAAACTAATTTTTTACTGTCGCAAATTTTAATTACGCCAGGGATTGCCTTTTCTATAGTAAATTTTTCAAAAAATTATTTTTTACTGTCGCAAATTTCAATTAAGCCAGGGATTGCCTTTTCTACAGTAAATTTTTTAAAAACTAATTTTTTACTGTCGCAAATTTTAATTGCGCCAGGGATTGCCTTTTCTATAGTAAATTATTCAAAAAATAATTTTATACTGTCGCAAATTTTAAATACGCCAGGGATTGCCTTTTCTATAGTAAATTTTTCAAAATTTAATTTTTTTGTGGCAAATTTTAATTGCGCCAGGGATTGCCTATTCTATAGTAAATTATTCAAAAAATAATTTTTCACTTTCGCAAATTTTAAATCCGCCAGGGATTGCCTTTTCTATAGTAAATTTTTCAAAAAATAATTTTCTACTGTCGCAAATTTTAATTGCGCCAGGGATTGCCTTTTCTATAGTAAATTATTCAAAAAATAATTTTTTACTGTCGCAAATTTTAATTACGCCAGGGATTGCCTTTTCTACAGTAAATTTCACAAAAAATAATTTTTTACTGTCGAAAATTTTAATTACGCCAGGGATTGCGGTTTCTACAGTAAATTTTTCAAAAAATAATTTTCTACTGTCGCAAATTTTCATTGCGCCAGGGATTGCCTTTTCTACAGTAAATTTTTCAAAAATTAATTTTTTACTGTCGAAAATTTTAATTACGCCAGGGATTGCCTTTTCTGTAGTAAATTTTTCAAAAAATCATTTTCTACTGTCGCAAATTTTAATTGCGCCAGGGATTTCCTTTTCTACAGTAAATTTCACAAAAAATAATTTTTTACTGTCGAAAATTTTAATTACGCCAGGGATTGCCGTTTCTACAGTAAATGTTTCAAAAAATAATTTTTTATTGTCGCAAATTTTAATTACGCCAAGGATTGCCTTTTCTATAGTAAATTTTTCAAAAAATACTTTTTTACTGTCGCAAATTTTAATTGCGCCAGGGATTGCCTTTTCTATTGTAAATTATTCAAAAAATAATTTTATACTGTCGCAAATTTTAAATACGCCAGGGATTGCCTTTTCTATAGAAAATTTTTCAAAATTTAATTTTTTTGTCGCAAATTTTAATTGCGCCAGGGATTGATTTTTCTATAGTAAATTATTCAAAAAATAATTTTTTACTGTCGCAAATTTTAAATCCGCCAGGGATTGCCTTTTCTATAGTAAATTTTTCAAAAAATAATTTTCTACTGTCGCAAATTTTAATTGCGCCAGGGATTGCCTTTTCTATAGTAAATTATTCAAAAAATAATTTTTTACTGTTGCAAATTTTAATTGCGCCAGGGATTGCCTTTTGTACAGTAAATTTTTCAAAAAATGATTTTTTACTGTGGCAAATTTTAATTGCGCCAGGGATTGCCTTTTCTACAGTAAATTTTTCACACATTAATTTTTTACTGTCGCAAATTTTAATTACGTCAGGGATTCCCTTTTCTACAGTAAATTTTTCAAAAACTAATTTTTTATTGTCGCAAATTTTAATTACGACAAGGATTGCCTTTTCTATAGTAAATTTTTCAAAAAATAATTTTCTACTGTCGCAAATTTTAATTGCGCCAGGGTTTGTCTTTTCTACAGTAAATTTCACAAATAATAATTTTTTACTGTCGAAAATTTTAATTGCGCCAGGGATTGCCTTTTCTACAGTAAACTTTTCAAAAATTAATTTTTTACTGTCGAAAATTTTAATTACTCCAGGGATTGCCTTTTCTATAGTAAATTTTTTAAAAAATAATTTTATACTGTCGCATATTTTAATTATGCCAGGGATTGCCTTTTCTATAGTAAATTTTGCAAAAAATAATTTTTTGCTGTCGCAAATTTTAATTGCGCCAGGGATTGCCTTTTCTATAGTAAATTATTCAAAAAATAATTTTTTACTGTCGCAAATTTTAATTGCGACAGGGATTGCCTTTTCTATAGTAAATTTTTTAAAAATTAATTTTTTACTGTCGCAAATTTTAAATACGCCAGGGATTGCCTTTTCTACAGTAAATTTTTCAAAAAATAATTTTTTACTGTCGCAAATTTTAATTACGCCAGGGATTGCCTTTTCTATAGTAAATTTTTCAAAAATTATTTTTATACTGTCGCAAATTTTAAATACGCAAGGGATTGCCTATTCTATAGTAAATTTTGCAAAAAATAATTTTTTACTCTCGCAAATTTTAATTGCGCCTGGGATTGCCTTTTCTACAGTAAATTTTTCAAAAGTAATTTTTTACTCTCGCAAATTTTAATTACGCCCTTTTCTACAGTAAATTTTTCAAAAACTAATTTTTTATTGTCGCAAATTTTAATTACGCCAAGGATTGCCTTTTCTATAGTAAATTTTTAAAAAAATAATTTTTTACTGTCGTAAATTTTAATTGCGCCAGGGATTGCCTTTTCTACAGTAAATTTAGCAAAAAATAATTTTTTACTGTCGCAAATTTTAATTACGCCAGGGATTGCCTTTTCTATTGTAAATTTTTCAAAAAAAATTTTTTACTGTCGCAAATTTTAATTGCGCCAGGGATTGCCCTTTCTACAGTAAATTTTGCAAAAAATAATTTTTTACTGTCGCAAATTTTAATTGCGCCAGGAATTGCCTTTTCTGTAGTAAATTTTTCAAAAAATAATTTTCTACTGTCGCAAATTTTAATTGCGCCAGGGTTTGTCTTTTCGACAGTAAATTTCACAAATAATAATTTTTCACTGTCGAAAATTTTAATTACGCCAGGGATTGCCGTTTCTACAGTAAATTTTTCAAAAAATAATTTTTTACTGTCGCAAATTTTAATTGCGCCAGTGATTGCCTTTTCTACAGTAAATTTTTCAAAAATTAATTTTTTACTGTCGAAAATTTTAATTACGCCAGGGATTGCCTTTTCTATAGTGAATTTTACAAAAAATAATTTTTTACTGTCGCAAGTTTTAATTGCGCCAGGGATTACCTTTTGTACAGTAAATTTTTCAAAAATTAATTTTTTACTGTCGAAAATTTTAATTACGCCAGGGATTGCCTTTTCTGTAGTAAATTTTTCAAAAAATAATTTTCTACTGTCGCAAATTTTAATTGCGCCAGGGATTGCCTTTTCTACAGTAAATGTCACAAAAAATAATTTTTTACTGTCGAAAATTTTAGTTACGCCAGGGATTGCCGTTTCTACAGTAAATGTTTCAAAAAATAATTTTCTCCTGTCGCAAATTTTAATTGCGTCAGGGAATGCCTTTTCTACAGTAAATTTTTCACAAATTAATTTTTTACTGTCGCAAATTTTAATTACGCCAGGGATTGCCTTTTCTATAGTTAATTTTACAAAAAATTATTTTTTACTGTCGCAAGTTTTAATTGCGCCAGGGATTGCTTTTTCTATAGTAAATTATTCAAAAAATAATTTTTTACTGTCGCAAATTTTAAATCCGCCAGGGATTGCCTTTTCTATACTAAATTTTTCAAAAAATAATTTTCTACTGTCGCAAATTTTAATTGCGCCAGGGATTGCCTTTTCTATAGTAAATTATTCAAAAAATAATTTTTTACTGTCGCAAATTTTAATTACGCCAGGGATTGCCTTTTCTACAGTAAATTTCACAAAAAATAATTTTTTACTGTCGAAAATTTTAATTACTCCAGGGATTGCCGTTTCTACAGTAAATTTTTCAAAAAATAATTTTCTACTGTCGCAAATTTTCATTGCGCCAGGGATTGCCTTTTATACAGTAAATTTTTCAAAAATTAATTTTTTACTGTCGAAAATTTTAATTACGCCAGGGATTGCCTTTTCTGTAGTAAATTTTTCAAAAAATAATTTTCTACTGTCGCAAATTTTAATTGCGCCAGGGATTTCCTTTTCTACAGTAAATTTCACAAAAAATAATTTTTTACTGTCGAAAATTTTAATTACGCCAGGGATTGCCGTTTCTACAGTAAATGTTTCAAAAAATAATTTTTTATTGTCGCAAATTTTAATTACGCCAAGGATTGATTGCCTTTTCTATAGTAAATTTTTCAAAAAATACTTTTTTACTGTCGCAAATTTTAATTGCGCCAGGGATTGCCTTTTCTATAGTAAATTATTCAAAAAATAATTTTATACTGTCGCAAATTTTAAATACGCCAGGGATTGCCTTTTCTATAGTAAATTTTTCAAAATTTAATTTTTTTGTCGGAAATTTTATTTGCGCCAGGGATTGCTTTTTCTATAGTAAATTATTCAAAAAATAATTTTTTACTGTCGCAAATTTTAAATCCGCCAGGGATTGCCTTTTCTATAGTAAATTTTTCAAAAAATAATTTTCTACTGTCGCAAATTTTAATTGCGCCAGGGATTGCCTTTTCTATAGTAAATTATTCAAAAAATAATTTTTTATTGTTGCAAATTTTAATTGTGCCAGGGATTGCCTTTCTACAGTAAATTTTTCAAAAAATAATTTTTTACTGTCGCAAATTTTAATTGCGCCAGGGATTGCCTTTTCTACAGTAAATTTTTCACAAATTAATTTTTTACTGTCGCAAATTTTAATTACGCCAGGGATTCCCTTTTTTACAGTAAATTTTTCAAAAACTAATTTTTTATTGTCGCAAATTTTAATTACGCCAAGGATTGGCTTTTCTATAGTAAATTTTTAAAAAAATAATTTTTTACTGTCGCAAATTTTAATTGCGCCAGGGATTGCCTTTTCTACAGTAAATTTAGCAAAAAATAATTTTTTACTGTCGCAAATTTTAATTGCGCCAGGGATTGCCTTTTCTATTGTAAATTTTTCAAAAAATAATTTTTTACTGTCGCAAATTTTAATTGCGCCAGGGATTGCCTTTTCTACAGTAAATTTTGCAAAAAATAATTTTTTACTGTCGCAAATTTTAATTGCGCCAGGGATTGCCTTTTCTATAGTAAATTATTCAAAAAATAATTTTTTACTGTCGCAAATTTTAAGTGCGCCAGGGATTGCCTTTTCTACAGTAAATTTTTCAAAAAATAATTTTTTACTGTCGCAAATTTTAATTGCGCCAGGGAATGCCTTTTCTACAGTAAATTTTTCAAAAACTAATTTTTTACTGTCGCAAATTTTAATTACGCCAGGGATTGCCTTTTCTATAGTAAATTTTTCAAAAAATAATTTTTTACTGTCGCAAATTTCAATTACGCCAGGCATTGCCTTGTCTACAGTAAATTTTTTAAAAACTAATTTTTTACTGTCGGAAATTTTAATTGCGCCAGGGATTGCCTTTTCTATAGTAAATTATTCAAAAAATAATTTTATACTGTCGCAAATTTTAAATACGCCAGGGATTGCCTTTTCTATAGTAAATTTTTCAAAATTTAATTTTTTTGTGGCAAATTTTAATTGCGCCAGGGATTGCCTATTCTATAGTAAATTATTCAAAAAATAATTTTTCACTGTCGCAAATTTTAAATCCGCCAGGGATTGCCTTTTATATAGTAAATTTTTCAAAAAATAATTTTCTACTGTCGCAAATTTTAATTGCGCCAGGGATTGCCTTTTCTATAGTAAATTATTCAAAAAATAATTTTTTACTGTCGCAAATTTTAATTACGCCAGGGATTGCCTTTTCTACAGTAAATTTCACAAAAAATAATTTTTTACTGTCGAAAATTTTAATTACGCCAGGGATTGCGGTTTCTACAGTAAATTTTTCAAAAAATAATTTTCTACTGTCGCAAATTTTCATTGCGCCAGGGATTGCCTTTTCTACAGTAAATTTTTCAAAAATTAATTTTTTACTGTCGAAAATTTTAATTACGCCAGGGATTGCCTTTTCTGTAGTAAATTTTTCAAAAAATCATTTTCTACTGTCGCAAATTTTAATTGCGCCAGGGATTTCCTTTTCTACAGTAAATTTCACAAAAAATAATTTTTTACTGTCGAAAATTTTAATTACGCCAGGGATTGCCGTTTCTACAGTAAATGTTTCAAAAAATAATTTTTTATTGTCGCAAATTTTAATTACGCCAAGGATTGCCTTTTCTATAGTAAATTTTTCAAAAAATACTTTTTTACTGTCGCAAATTTTAATTGCGCCAGGGATTGCCTTTTCTATAGTAAATTATTCAAAAAATAATTTTATACTGTCGCAAATTTTAAATACGCCAGGGATTGCCTTTTCTATAGAAAATTTTTCAAAATTTAATTTTTTTTGTCGCAAATTTTAATTGCGCCAGGGATTGCTTTTTCTATAGTAAATTATTCAAAAAATAATTTTTTACTGTCGCAAATTTTAAATCCGCCAGGGATTGCCTTTTCTATAGTAAATTTCTCAAAAAATAATTTTCTACTGTCGCAAATTTTAATTGCGCCAGGGATTGCCTTTTCTATAGTAAATTATTCAAAAAATAATTTTTTACTGTTGCAAATTTTAATTGCGCCAGGGATTGCCTTTTGTACAGTAAATTTTTCAAAAAATAATATTTTACTGTCGCAAATTTTAATTGCGCCAGGGATTGCCTTTTCTACAGTAAATTTTTCACAAATTAATTTTTTACTGTCGCAAATTTTAATTACGCCAGGGATTCCCTTTTCTACAGTAAATTTTTCAAAAACTAATTTTTTATTGTCGCAAATTTTAATTACGCCAAGGATTGCCTTTTCTATAGTAAATTTTTCAAAAAATAATTTTCTACTGTCGCAAATTTTAATTGCGCCAGGGTTTGTCTTTTCTACAGTAAATTTCACAAATAATAATTTTTTACTGTCGAAAATTTTAATTGCGCCAGGGATTGCCTTTTCTACAGCAAACTTTTCAAAAATTAATTTTTTACTGTCGCAAATTTTAATTACTCCAGGGATTGCCTTTTCTATAGTAAATTTTTTAAAAAATAATTTTATACTGTCGCAAATTTTAATTACGCCAGGGATTGCCTTTTCTATAGTAAATTTTGCAAAAAATAATTTTTTGCTGTCGCAAATTTTAATTGCGCCAGGGATTGCCTTTTCTATAGTAAATTATTCAAAAAATAATTTTTTACTGTCGCAAATTTTAACTGCGCCAGGGATTGCCTTTTCTATAGTAAATTTTTTAAAAATTAATTTTTTACTGTCGCAAATTTTAAATACGCCAGGGATTGCCTTTTCTACAGTAAATTTTTCAAAAAATAATTTTTTACTGTCGCAAATTTTAATTACGCCAGGGATTGCCTTTTCTATAGTAAATTTTTCAAAAATTATTTTTATACTGTCGCAAATTTTAAATACGCAAGGGATTGCCTATTCTATAGTAAATTTTGCAAAAAATAATTTTTTACTCTCGCAAATTTTAATTGCGCCTGGGATTGCCTTTTCTACAGTAAATTTTTCAAAAGTAATTTTTTACTCTCGCAAATTTTAATTACGCCAGGGATTCCCTTTTCTACAGTAAATTTTTCAAAAACTAATTTTTTATTGTCGCAAATTTTAATTACGCCAAGGATTGCCTTTTCTATAGTAAATTTTTAAAAAAATAATTTTTTACTGTCGCATATTTTAATTGCGCCAGGGATTGCCTTTTCTACAGTAAATTTAGCAAAAAATAATTTTTTACTGTCGCAAATTTTAATTGCGCCAGGGATTGCCTTTTCTATTGTAAATTTTTCAAAAAAAATTTTTTACTGTCGCAAATTTTAATTGCGCCAGGGATTGCCTTTTCTACAGTAAATTTTGCAAAAAATAATTTTTTACTGTCGCAAATTTTAATTGCGCCAGGGATTGCCTTTTCTGTAGTAAATTTTTCAAAAAATAATTTTCTACTGTCGCAAATTTTAATTGCGCCAGGGTTTGTCTTTTCGACAGTAAATTTCACAAAAAATAATTTTTTACTGTCGCAAGTTTTAATTGCGCCAGGGATTACCTTTTGTACAGTAAATTTTTCAAAAATTAATTTTTTACTGTCGAAAATTTTAATTACGCCAGGGATTGCCTTTTCTGTAGTAAATTTTTCAAAAAATAATTTTCTACTGTCGCAAATTTTAATTGCGCCAGGGATTGCCTTTTCTACAGTAAATGTCACAAAAAATAATTTTTTACTGTCGAAAATTTTAGTTACGCCAGGGATTGCCGTTTCTACAGTAAATGTTTCAAAAAATAATTTTCTCCTGTCGCAAATTTTAATTGCGCCAGGGATTGCCTTTTCTACAGTAAATTTTTCACAAATTAATTTTTTACTGTCGCAAATTTTAATTACGCCAGGGATTGCCTTTTCTATAGTTAATTTTACAAAAAATTATTTTTTACTGTCGCAAGTTTTAATTGTGCCAGGGATTGCTTTTTCTATAGTAAATTATTCAAAAAATAATTTTTTACTGTCGCAAATTTTAAATCCGCCAGGGATTGCCTTTTCTATAGTAAATTTTTCAAAAAATTATTTTCTACTGTCGCAAATTTTAATTGCGCCAGGGATTGCCTTTTCTATAGTAAATTATTCAAAAAATAATTTTTTACTGTCGCAAATTTTAATTACGCCAGGGATTGCCTTTTCTACAGTAAATTTCACAAAAAATAAATTTTTACTGTCGAAAATTTTAATTACTCCAGGGATTGCCGTTTCTACAGTAAATTTTTCAAAAAATAATTTTCTACTGTCGCAAATTTTCATTGGGCCAGGGATTGCCTTTTCTACAGTAAATTTTTCAAAAATTAATTTTTTACTGTCGAAAATTTTAATTACGCCAGGGATTGCCTTTTCTGTAGTAAATTTTTCAAAAAATAATTTTCTACTGTCGCAAATTTTAATTGCGCCAGGGATTTCCTTTTCTACAGTAAATTTCACAAAAAATAATTTTTTACTGTCGAAAATTTTAATTACGCCAGGGATTGCCGTTTCTACAGTAAATGTTTCAAAAAATAATTTTTTATTGTCGCAAATTTTAATTACGCCAAGGATTGATTGCCTTTTCTATAGTAAATTTTTCAAAAAATACTTTTTTACTGTCGCAAATTTTAATTGCGCCAGGGATTGCCTTTTCTATAGTAAATTATTCAAAAAATAATTTTATACTGTCGCAAATTTTAAATACGCCAGGGATTGCCTTTTCTATAGTAAATTTTTCAAAATTTAATTTCTTTGTCGGAAATTTTAATTGCGCCAGGGATTGCTTTTTCTATAGTAAATTATTCAAAAAATAATTTTTTACTGTCGCAAATTTTAAATCCGCCAGGGATTGCCTTTTCTATAGTAAATTTTTCAAAAAATAATTTTCTACTGTTGCAAATTTTAATTGCGCCAGGGATTGCCTTTTCTATAGTAAATTATTCAAAAAATAATTTTTTATTGTTGCAAATTTTAATTGTGCCAGGGATTGCCTTTTCTACAGTAAATTTTTCAAAAAATAATTTTTTACTGTCGCAAATTTTAATTGCGCCAGGGATTGCCTTTTCTACAGTAAATTTTTCACAAATTAATTTTTTACTGTCGCAAATTTTAATTACGCCAGGGATTCCCTTTTTTACAGTAAATTTTTCAAAAACTAATTTTTTATTGTCGCAAATTTTAATTACGCCAAGGATTGGCTTTTCTATAGTAAATTTTTAAAAAAATAATTTTTTACTGTCGCAAATTTTAATTGCGCCAGGGATTGCCTTTTCTACAGTAAATTATTCAAAAATTAATTTTTTACTGTCGCAAATTTTAAATACGCCAGGGATTGCCTTTTCTATAGAAAATTTTTCAAAATTTAATTTTTTTTGTCGCAAATTTTAATTGCGCCAGGGATTGCTTTTTCTATAGTAAATTATTCAAAAAATAATTTTTTACTGTCGCAAATTTTAAATCCGCCAGGGATTGCCTTTTCTATAGTAAATTTCTCAAAAAATAATTTTCTACTGTCGCAAATTTTAATTGCGCCAGGGATTGCCTTTTCTATAGTAAATTATTCAAAAAATAATTTTTTACTATTGCAAATTTTAATTGCGCCAGGGATTGCCTTTTGTACAGTAAATTTTTCAAAAAATAATTTTTTACTGTCGCAAATTTTAACTGCGCCAGGGATTGATTGCCTTTTCTACAGTAAATTTTTCACAAATTAATTTTTTACTGTCGCAAATTTTAATTACGCCAGGGATTCCCTTTTCTACAGTAAATTTTTCAAAAACTAATTTTTTATTGTCGCAAATTTTAATTACGCCAAGGATTGCCTTTTCTATAGTAAATTTTTCAAAAAATAATTTTCTACTGTCGCAAATTTTAATTGCGCCAGGGTTTGTCTTTTCTACAGTAAATTTCACAAATAATAATTTTTTACTGTCGAAAATTTTAATTGCGCCAGGGATTGCCTTTTCTACAGCAAACTTTTCAAAAATTAATTTTTTACTGTCGCAAATTTTAATTACTCCAGGGATTGCCTTTTCTATAGTAAATTTTTTAAAAAATAATTTTATACTGGCGCAAATTTTAATTACGCCAGGGATTGCCTTTTCTATAGTAAATTTTGCAAAAAATAATTTTTTGCTGTCGCAAATTTTAATTGCGCCAGGGATTGCCTTTTCTATAGTAAATTATTCAAAAAATAATTTTTTACTGTCGCAAATTTTAACTGCGCCAGGGATTGCCTTTTCTATAGTAAATTTTTTAAAAATTAATTTTTTACTGTCGCAAATTTTAAATACGCCAGGGATTGCCTTTTCTACAGTAAATTTTTCAAAAAATAATTTTTTACTGTCGCAAATTTTAATTACGCCAGGGATTGCCTTTTCTATAGTAAATTTTTCAAAAATTATTTTTATACTGTCGCAAATTTTAAATACGCAAGGGATTGCCTATTCTATAGTAAATTTTGCAAAAAATAATTTTTTACTCTCGCAAATTTTAATTGCGCCTGGGATTGCCTTTTCTACAGTAAATTTTTCAAAAGTAATTTTTTACTCTCGCAAATTTTAATTACGCCAGGGATTCCCTTTTCTACAGTAAATTTTTCAAAAACTAATTTTTTATTGTCGCAAATTTTAATTACGCCAAGGATTGCCTTTTCTATAGTAAATTTTTAAAAAAATAATTTTTTACTGTCGCATATTTTAATTGCGCCAGGGATTGCCTTTTCTACAGTAAATTTAGCAAAAAATAATTTTTTACTGTCGCAAATTTTAATTGCGCCAGGGATTGCCTTTCCTATTGTAAATTTTTCAAAAAAAATTTTTTACTGTCGCAAATTTTAATTGCGCCAGGGATTGCCTTTTCTACAGTAAATTTTGCAAAAAATAATTTTTTACTTTCGCAAATTTTAATTGCGCCAGGGATTGCCTTTTCTGTAGTAAATTTTTCAAAAAATAATTTTCTACTGTCGCAAATTTTAATTGCGCCAGGGTTTGTCTTTTCGACAGTAAATTTCACAAAAAATAATTTTTTACTGTCGCAAGTTTTAATTGCGCCAGGGATTACCTTTTGTACAGTAAATTTTTCAAAAATTAATTTTTTACTGTCGAAAATTTTAATTACGCCAGGGATTGCCTTTTCTGTAGTAAATTTTTCAAAAAATAATTTTCTACTGTCGCAAATTTTAATTGCGCCAGGGATTGCCTTTTCTACAGTAAATGTCACAAAAAATAATTTTTTACTGTCGAAAATTTTAGTTACGCCAGGGATTGCCGTTTCTACAGTAAATGTTTCAAAAAATAATTTTCTCCTGTCGCAAATTTTAATTGCGCCAGGGATTGCCTTTTCTACAGTAAATTTTTCACAAATTAATTTTTTACTGTCGCAAATTTTAATTACGCCAGGGATTGCCTTTTCTATAGTTAATTTTACAAAAAATTATTTTTTACTGTCGCAAGTTTTAATTGCGCCAGGGATTGCTTTTTCTATAGTAAATTATTCAAAAAATAATTTTTTACTGTCGCAAATTTTAAATCCGCCAGGGATTGCCTTTTCTATAGTAAATTTTTCAAAAAATTATTTTCTACTGTCGCAAATTTTAATTGCGCCAGGGATTGCCTTTTCTATAGTAAATTATTCAAAAAATAATTTTTTACTGTCGCAAATTTTAATTACGCCAGGGATTGCCTTTTCTACAGTAAATTTCACAAAAAATAATTTTTTACTGTCGAAAATTTTAATTACTCCAGGGATTGCCGTTTCTACAGTAAATTTTTCAAAAAATAATTTTCTACTGTCGCAAATTTTCATTGGGCCAGGGATTGCCTTTTCTACAGTAAATTTTTCAAAAATTAATTTTTTACTGTCGAAAATTTTAATTACGCCAGGGATTGCCTTTTCTGTAGTAAATTTTTCAAAAAATAATTTTCTACTGTCGCAAATTTTAATTGCGCCAGGGATTTCCTTTTCTACAGTAAATTTCACAAAAAATATTTTTTACTGTCGAAAATTTTAATTACGCCAGGGATTGCCGTTTCTACAGTAAATGTTTCAAAAAATAATTTTTTATTGTCGCAAATTTTAATTACGCCAAGGATTGATTGCCTTTTCTATAGTAAATTTTTCAAAAAATACTTTTTTACTGTCGCAAATTTTAATTGCGCCAGGGATTGCCTTTTCTATAGTAAATTATTCAAAAAATAATTTTATACTGTCGCAAATTTTAAATACGCCAGGGATTGCCTTTTCTATAGTAAATTTTTCAAAATTTAATTTCTTTGTCGGAAATTTTAATTGCGCCAGGGATTGCTTTTTCTATAGTAAATTATTCAAAAAATAATTTTTTACTGTCGCAAATTTTAAATCCGCCAGGGATTGCCTTTTCTATAGTAAATTTTTCAAAAAATAATTTTCTACTGTCGCAAATTTTAATTGCGCCAGGGATTGCCTTTTCTATAGTAAATTATTCAAAAAATAATTTTTTATTGTTGCAAATTTTAATTGTGCCAGGGATTGCCTTTTCTACAGTAAATTTTTCAAAAAATAATTTTTTACTGTCGCAAATTTTAATTGCGCCAGGGATTGCCTTTTCTACAGTAAATTTTTCACAAATTAATTTTTTACTGTCGCAAATTTTAATTACGCCAGGGATTCCCTTTTTTACAGTAAATTTTTCAAAAACTAATTTTTTATTGTCGCAAATTTTAATTACGCCAAGGATTGGCTTTTCTATAGTAAATTTTTAAAAAAATAATTTTTTACTGTCGCAAATTTTAATTGCGCCAGGGATTGCCTTTTCTACAGTAAATTTAGCAAAAAATAATTTTTTACTGTCGCAAATTTTAATTGCGCCAGGGATTGCCTTTTCTATTGTAAATTTTTCAAAAAATAATTTTTTACTGTCGCAAATTTTAATTGCGGCAGGGATTGCTTTTCTACAGTAAATTTTGCAAAAAATAATTTTTTACTGTCGAAAATTTTAATTGCGCCAGGATTGCCTTTTCTGTAGTAAATTTTTCAAAAAATAATTTTCTACTGTCGCAAATTTTAATTGCGCCAGGGTTTGTCTTTTCTACAGTAAATTTCACAAATAATAATTTTTTACTGTCGAAAATTTTAATTACGCCAGGGATTGCCGTTTCTACAGTAAATTTTTCAAAAAATAATTTTTTACTGTCGCAAATTTTAATTGCGCCAGTGATTGCCTTTTCTACAGTAAATTTTTCAAAAATTAATTTTTTACTGTCGAAAATTTTAATTACGCCAGGGATTGCCTTTTCTATAGTAAATTTTACAAAAAATAATTTTTTACTGTCGCAAGTTTTAATTGCGCCAGGGATTACCTTTTGTACAGTAAATTTTTAAAAAATTAATTTTTTACTGTCGAAAATTTTAATTACGCCAGGGATTGCCTTTTCTGTAGTAAATTTTTCAAAAAATAATTTTCTACTGTCGCAAATTTTAATTGCGCCAGGGATTGCCTTTTCTACAGTAAATGTCACAAAAAATAATTTTTTACTGTCGAAAATTTTAGTTACGCCAGGGATTGCCGTTTCTACAGTAAATGTTTCAAAAAATAATTTTCTCCTGTCGCAAATTTTAATTGCGCCAGGGATTGCCTTTTCTACAGTAAATTTTTCAAAAATTAATTTCTTACTGTCGCAAATTTTAATTACGCCAGGGATTGCCTTTTCTATAGTAAATTTCACAAAAAATAATTTTTTACTGTCGCAAGTTTTAATTGCACCGGGGATTGCCTTTTCTGTAGTAAATTTTTCACAAATTAATTTTTT
The DNA here is from genome assembly GCA_963930735.1 of Dioctria linearis. Lineage (NCBI taxonomy): Eukaryota > Metazoa > Arthropoda > Insecta > Diptera > Asilidae > Dioctria > Dioctria linearis. The sequence continues at coordinate 33,276 of CAWVNZ010000824.1, forward strand.
ACTGTCGCAAATTTTAAATCCGCCAAGGATTGCCTTTTCTATAGTAAATTATTCAAAAACTAATTTTTTATTGTCGCAAATTTTAATTACGCCAAGGATTGGCTTTTCTATAGTAAATTTTTAAAAAAATAATTTTTTACTGTCGCAAATTTTAATTGCGCCAGGGATTGCCTTTTCTACAGTAAATTTAGCAAAAAATAATTTTTTACTGTCGCAAATTTTAATTGCGCCAGGGATTGCCTTTTCTATTGTAAATTTTTCAAAAAATAATTTTTTACTGTCGCAAATTTTAATTGCGCCAGGGATTGCTTTTCTACAGTAAATTTTGCAAAAAATAATTTTTTACTGTCGAAAATTTTAATTGCGCCAGGATTGCCTTTTCTGTAGTAAATTTTTCAAAAAATAATTTTCTACTGTCGCAAATTTTAATTGCGCCAGGGTTTGTCTTTTCTACAGTAAATTTCACAAATAATAATTTTTTACTGTCGAAAATTTTAATTACGCCAGGGATTGCCGTTTCTACAGTAAATTTTTCAAAAAATAATTTTTTACTGTCGCAAATTTTAATTGCGCCAGTGATTGCCTTTTCTACAGTAAATTTTTCAAAAATTAATTTTTTACTGTCGAAAATTTTAATTACGCCAGGGATTGCCTTTTCTATAGTAAATTTTACAAAAAATAATTTTTTACTGTCGCAAGTTTTAATTGCGCCAGGGATTACCTTTTGTACAGTAAATTTTTCAAAAATTAATTTTTTACTGTCGAAAATTTTAATTACGCCAGGGATTGCCTTTTCTGTAGTAAATTTTTCAAAAAATAATTTTCTACTGTCGCAAATTTTAATTGCGCCAGGGATAGCCTTTTCTACAGTAAATGTCACAAAAAATAATTTTTTACTGTCGAAAATTTTAGTTACGCCAGGGATTGCCGTTTCTACAGTAAATGTTTCAAAAAATAATTTTCTCCTGTCGCAAATTTTAATTGCGCCAGGGATTGCCTTTTCTACAGTAAATTTTTCAAAAATTAATTTCTTACTGTCGCAAATTTTAATTACGCCAGGGATTGCCTTTTCTATAGTAAATTTCACAAAAAATAATTTTTTACTGTCGCAAGTTTTAATTGCACCGGGGATTGCCTTTTCTGTAGTAAATTTTTCACAAATTAATTTTTTACTGTCGCAAATTTTAAATCCGCCAAGGATTGCCTTTTCTATAGTAAATTATTCAAAAAATAATATTTTACTGTCGCAAATTTTAATTGCGCCAGGGATTGCCTTTTATACAGTAAATTTTTCAAAAAAGTATATTCTACTGTCGCAAATTTTAATTGCGCCAAGGATTGCCTTTTCTACAGTAAACTTTTCAAAAATTAATTTTTTACTGTCGAAAATTTTAATTACTCCAGGGATTGCCTTTTCTATAGTAAATTTTTCAAAAAATAATTTTATACTGTCGCAAATTTTAATTACGCCAGGGATTGCCTTTTCTATAGTAAATTTTGCAAAAAATAGTTTTTTACTGTCGCAAATTTTAATTGCGGCAGGGATTGACTTTTCTATAGTAAATTATTCAAAAAATAATTTTCTACTGTCGCAAGTTTTAATTGCGCCAGGGATTGCCTTTTCTACAGTAAATGTCACAAAAAATAATTTTTTACTGTCGAAAATTTTAGTTACGCCAGGGATTGCCGTTTCTACAGTAAATGTTTCAAAAAATAATTTTCTCCTGTCGCAAATTTTAATTGCGCCAGGGATAGCCTTTTCTACAGTAAATTTTTCACAAATTAATTTTTTACTGTCGCAAATTTTAATTACGCCAGGGATTGCCTTTTCTATAGTTAATTTTACAAAAAATAATTTTTTACTGTCGCAAGTTTTAATTGCGCCAGGGATTGCCTTTTCTGTAGTAAATTTTTCACAAATTAATTTTTTACTGTCGCAAATTTTAAATCCGCCAGGGATTGCCTTTTCTATAGTAAATTATTCAAAAAATAATAGTTTACTGTCGCAAATTTTAATTGCGCCAGGGATTGCCTTTTATACAGTAAATTTTTCAAAAAAATATATTCTACTGTCGCAAATTTTAATTGCGCCAGGGATTGCCTTTTCTACAGTAAACTTTTCAAAAATTAATTTTTTACTGTCGAAAATTTTAATTACTCCAGGGATTGCCTTTTCTATAGTAAATTTTTCAAAAAATAATTTTATACTGTCGCAAATTTTAATTACGCCAGGGATTGCCTTTTCTATAGTAAATTTTGCAAAAAATAGTTTTTTACTGTCGCAAATTTTAATTGCGGCAGGGATTGACTTTTCTATAGTAAATTATTCAAAAAATAATTTTTTACTGTCGCAAATTTTAATTGCGCCAGGGATTGCCTTTTCTATAGTAAATTTTTCAAAAATTAATTTTTTACTGTCGCAAATTTTAAATACGCCAGGGATTGCCTTTTCTACAGTAAATTTTTCGAAAAATAATTTTTTACTGTCGCAAATTTTAATTACGCCAGGGATTGCCTTTTCTATAGTAAATTTTTCAAAAATTATTTTTATACTGTCGCAAATTTTAAATACGCAAGGGATTGCCTATTCTATAGTAAATTTTGCAAAAAATAATTTTTTACTCTCGCAAATTTTAATTGCGCCTGGGATTGCCTTTTCTACAGTAAATTTTTCAAAAAATAATTTTTTACTGTCGCAAATTTTAAATACGCCCGGGATTGCCGTTTCTATAGTAAATTTTTCAAAAAATAATTTTTTACTGTCGCAGATTTTAATTACGCCAGGGATTGCCTTTTCTATAGTAAATTTTTCAAAATTTAATTTTATACTGTCGCAAATTTTAAATACGCCAGGGATTGCTCCTTCTATAGTAAATTTTGCAAAAAATAATTTTTTGCTGTCGCAAATTTTAATTGCGCCAGGGATTGCCTTTTCTATAGTAAATTTTTCAAAAATTAATTTTTTACTGTCGCAAATTTTAAATACGCCAGGAATTGCCTTTTCTATAGTAAATTTTTCAAAAAATAATTTTTTACTGTCGCAAATTTTAATTACGCCAGGTATTGCCTTTTCTATAGTAAATTTTTCAAAAATTAATTTTATACTGTCGCAAATTTTAAATGCGCCAGGGATTGCCTCTTCTGTAGTAAATTTTGCAAAAAATAATTTTTTACTGTCGCAAATTTTTATTGCGCCAGGGATTGCCTTTTCTACAGTAAATTTTTCAAATAATAATTTTTTACTGTCGTAAATTTTAATTGCGCCAGGGATTGCCTTTTCTACAGCAAATTTTTCAAAAAATAATTTTTTACTGTCGCAAATTTTAATTGCGCCGGGGATTGCCTTTTCTACAGTAAATTTTTCAAAAAATAATTTTTTATTGTCGCAAATTTTAATTACGCCAGGGATTGCCTTTTCTATAGTAAATTTTTCAAAAAATAATTTTTTACTGACGCACATTTTAATTACGCCAGGGATTGCCTTTTCTATAGTAAATTTTTCAAAAATTAATTTTATACTGTCGCAAAATTTAAATACGCCAGGGATTGCCTCTTCTGTAGTAAATTTTGCAAAAAATAATTTTTTACTGTCGCAAAATTTAATTGCGCCAGGGATTGCCTTTTCTATTGTAAATTTTTCGAAAAATAATTTTTTACTGTCGCAAATTTTAATTGCGCCAGGGATTGCCTTTTCTACAGTAAATTTTGCAAAAAATAATTTTTTACTGTCGCAAATTTTAATTGCGCCAGGGATTGCCTTTTCTGTAGTAAATTTTTCAAAAAATTATTTTTTATTGTCGCAAATTTTAATTGCGCCAGGGTTTGTCTTTTCTACAGTAAATTTCACAAATAATAATTTTTTACTGTCGAAAATTTTAATTACGCCAGGGATTGCCGTTTCTACAGTAAATGTTTCAAAAAATAATTTTCTCCTGTCGCAAATTTTAATTGCGCCAGGGATTGCCTTTTCTACAGTAAATTTTTCACAAATTAATTTTTTACTGTCGCAAATTTTAATTACGCCAGGGATTGCCTTTTCTTTAGTTAATTTTACAAAAAATAATTTTTTACTGTCGCAAGTTTTAATTGCGCCAGGGATTGCCTTTTCTGTAGTAAATTTTTCACAAATTAATTTTTTACTGTCGCAAATTTTAAATCCGCCAGGGATTGCCTTTTCTATAGTAAATTATTCAAAAAATAATATTTTACTGTCGCAAATTTTAATTGCGCCAGGGATTGCCTTTTATACAGTAAATTTTTCAAAAAAATATATTCTACTGTCGCAAATTTTAATTGCGCCAGGGATTGCCTTTTCTACAGTAAACTTTTCAAAAATTAATTTTTTACTGTCGAAAATTTTAATTACTCCAGGGATTGCCTTTTCTATAGTAAATTTTTCAAAAAATAATTTTATACTGTCGCAAATTTTAATTACGCCAGGGATTGCCTTTTCTATAGTAAATTTTGCAAAAAATAGTTTTTTACTGTCGCAAATTTTAATTGCGGCAGGGATTGACTTTTCTATAGTAAATTATTCAAAAAATAATTTTTTACTGTCGCAAATTTTAATTGCGCCAGGGATTGCCTTTTCTATAGTAAATTTTTCAAAAATTAATTTTTTACTGTCGCAAATTTTAAATACGCCAGGGATTGCCTTTTCTACAGTAAATTTTTCGAAAAATAATTTTTTACTGTCGCAAATTTTAATTACGCCAGGGATTGCCTTTTCTATAGTAAATTTTTCAAAAATTATTTTTATACTGTCGCAAATTTTAAATACGCAAGGGATTGCCTATTCTATAGTAAATTTTGCAAAAAATAATTTTTTAATCTCGCAAATTTTAATTGCGCCTGGGATTGCCTTTTCTACAGTAAATTTTTCAAAAAATAATTTTTTACTGTCGCAAATTTTAAATACGCCCGGGATTGCCGTTTCTATAGTAAATTTTTCAAAAAATAATTTTTTACTGTCGCAGATTTTAATTACGCCAGGGATTGCCTTTTCTATAGTAAATTTTTCAAAATTTAAATTTATACTGTCGCAAATTTTAAATACGCCAGGGATTGCTCCTTCTATAGTAAATTTTGCAAAAAATAATTTTTTGCTGTCGCAAATTTTAATTGCGCCAGGGATTGCCTTTTCTATAGTAAATTTTTCAAAAATTAATTTTTTACTGTCGCAAATTTAAATACGCCAGGAATTGCCCTTTTCTATAGTAAATTTTTCAAAAAATAATTTTTTACTCTGTCGCAAATTTTAATTACGCCAGGGATTGCCTTTTCTATAGTAAATTTTTCAAAAAATTAATTTTATACTGTCGCAAATTTTAAATGCGCCAGGGATTGCCTCTTCTGTAGTAAATTTTGCAAAAAATAATTTTTTACTGTCGCAAATTTTAATTGCGCCAGGGATTGCCTTTTCTACAGTAAATTTTTCAAATAATAATTTTTTACTGTCGTAAATTTTAATTGCGCCAGGGATTGCCCTTTTCTACAGCAAATTTTTCAAAAAATAATTTTTTACTGTCGCAAATTTTAATTGCGCCGGGGATTGCCTTTTCTACAGTAAATTTTTCAAAAAATAATTTTTTATTGTCGCAAATTTTAATTACGCCAGGGATTGCCTTTTCTATAGTAAATTTTTCAAAAAAATAATTTTTTACTGACGCAAATTTTAATTACGCCAGGGATTGCCTTTTCTATAGTAAATTTTTCAAAAATTAATTTTATACTGTCGCAAAATTTAAATACGCAGGGATTGCCTCTTCTGTAGTAAATTTTGCAAAAAAAATAATTTTTTACTGTCGCAAATTTTAATTGCGCCAGGGATTGCCTTTTCTATTGTAAATTTTTCGAAAAATAATTTTTTACTGTCGCAAATTTTAATTGCGCCAGGGATTGCCTTTTCTACAGTAAATTTTGCAAAAAATAATTTTTTACTGTCGCAAATTTTAATTGCGCCAGGGATTGACTTTTCTGTAGTAAATTTTTCAAAAAATTATTTTTTATTGTCGCAAATTTTAATTGCGCCAGGGTTTGTCTTTTCTACAGTAAATTTCACAAATAATAATTTTTTACTGTCGAAAATTTTAATTACGCCAGGGATTGCCGTTTCTACAGTAAATTTTTCAAAAAATAATTTTTTTAACTGTCGCATATTTTAATTGCGCCAGGGATTGCCTTTTCTACAGTAAATTTTTCAAAAAATTAATTTTTTACTGTCGAAAATTTTAATTACGCCAGGGATTGCCTTTTCTATAGTAAATTTGACAAAAAATAATTTTTTTACTGTCGCAAGTTTTAATTGCGCCACGGATTACCTTTTGTACAGTAAATTTTTCAAAAATTAATTTTTTACTGTCGAAAATTTTAATTACGCCAGGGATTGCCTTTTCTGTAGTAAATTTTTCAAAAAATAATTTTCTACTGTCGCAAATTTTAATTGCACCAGGGATTGCCTTTTCTACAGTAATGTCACAAAAATAATTTTTTACTGTCGACAATTTTAGTTACGCCAGGGATTGCCATTTCTACAGTAAATGTTTTCAAAAAATAATTTTCTCCTGTCGCAAATTTTAATTGCGCCAGGGATTGCCTTTGCTATAGTAAATATTTCACAAATTAATTTTTTACTGTCGCAAATTTTAAATCCGCCAGGGATTGCCTTTTCTATAGTAAAATTATTCAAAAAATAATATTTTACTGTCGCAAATTTTAATTGCGCCAGGGATTGCCTTTTATACAGTAAATTTTTCAAAAAGTATATTCTACTGTCGCAAATTTTAATTGCGCCAGGGATTGCCTTTTCTACAGTAAACTTTTCAAAATTAATTTTTTACTGTCGAAAATTTTAATTACTCCAGGGATTGCCTTTTCTATAGTAAATTTTTCAAAAAATAATTTTATACTGTCGCAAATTTTAATTACGCCAGGGATTACCTTTTCTATAGTAAATTTTGCAAAAAATAATTTTTTGCTGTCGCAAATTTTAATTGCGCCAGGGATTGCCTTTTCTATAGTAAATTATTCAAAAAATAATTTCTTACTGTCGCAAATTTTAATTGCGCCAGGGATTGCCTTTTCTATAGTAAATTTTTCAAAAAATTAATTTTTTACTGTCGCAAATTTTAAATACGCCAGGGATTGCCTTTTCTACAGTAAATTTTTTCAAAAAATAATTTTTTACTGTCGCAAAATTTAATTACGCCAGGGATTGCCTTTTCTATAGTAAATTTTTCAAAAATTAATTTTTATACTGTCGCAAATTTTAAATACGCCAAGGTATTGCCTATTCTATAGTAAATTTTGCAAAAAATAATTTTTTACTCTCGCAAATTTTAATTGCGCCTGGGATTGCCTTTTCTACAGTAAATTTTTCAAAAAATAATTTTTTACTCTCGCAAATTTTAATTACGCCAGGGATTCCCTTTTCTACAGTAAATTTTTCAAAAACTAATTTTTTATTGTCGCAAATTTTAATTACGCCAAGGATTGCCTTTTCTATAGTAAATTTTTAAAAAAATAATTTTTTACTGTCGCAAATTTTAATTGGCCAGGGATTGCCTTTTCTACAGTAAATTTAGCAAAAAAATAATTTTTTACTGTCGCAAATTTTAATTGCGCCAGGGATTGCCTTTTCTATTGTAAATTTTTCAAAAAAATTTTTTTACTGTCGCAAATTTTAATTGCGCCAGGGATTGCCTTTTTCTACAGTAAATTTTGCAAAAAATAATTTTTTTAACTGTCGCAAATTTTAATTGCGCCAGGGATTGCCTTTTCTGTAGTAAAATTTTTCAAAAAATAATTTTCTACTGTCGCAAATTTTAATTACGCCAGGGTTTGTCTTTTCTACAGTAAATTTCACAAATAATAATTTTTTACTGTCGAAAATTTTAATTACGCCAGGGATTGCCGTTTCTACAGTAAATTTTTCAAAAAATAATTTTTTACTGTCGCAAATTTTAATTGCGCCAGTGATTGCCCTTTTCTACAGTAAATTTTTCAAAAATTAATTTTTTACTGTCGAAAATTTTAATTACGCCAGGGATTGCCTTTTCTATAGTAAATTTTACAAAAAATAATTTTTTACTGTCGCAAGTTTTAATTGCGCCAGGGATTGCCTTTTCTACAGTAAATGTCACAAAAAATAATTTTTTACTGTCGAAAATTTTAGTTACGCCAGGGATTGCCGTTTCTACAGTAAATGTTTCAAAAAATAATTTTCTCCTGTCGCAAATTTTAATTGCGCCATGGATTGCCTTTTCTACAGTAAATTTTTCACAAATTAATTTTTTTACTGTCGCAAATTTTAATTACGCCAGGGATTGCCTTTTCTATAGTTAATTTTACAAAAAAATAATTTTTTACTGTCGCAAGTTTTAATTGCGCCAGGCATTGCCTTTTCTGTAGTAAATTTTTCACAAATTAATTTTTTACTGTCGCAAATTTTAAATCCGCCAGGGATTGCCTTTTCTATAGTAAATTATTCAAAAAATAATATTTTACTGTCGCAAATTTTAATTGCGCCAGGGATTGCCTTTTATACAGTAAATTTTTCAAAAAAGTATATTCTACTGTCGCAAATTTTAATTGCGCCAGGGATTGCCTTTTCTGCAGTAAACTTTTCAAAAATTAATTTTTTACTGTCGAAAATTTTAATTACTCCAGGGATTGCCTTTTCTATAGTAAATTTTTCAAAAAATAATTTTATACTGTCGCAAATTTTAATTACGCCAGGGATTGCCTTTTCTATAGTAAATTTTGCAAAAAATAGTTTTTTACTGTCGCAAATTTTAATTGCGGCAAGCGATTGCCTTTTCTATAGTAAATTATTCAAAAAATAATTTTTTACTGTCGCAAATTTTAATTGCGCCAGGGATTGCCTTTTCTATAGTAAATTTTTCAAAAATTAATTTTTTACTGTCGCAAATTTTAAATACGCCAGGGATTGCCTTTTCTACAGTAAATTTTTCAAAAAATAATTTTTTACTGTCGCAAATTTTAATTACGCCAGGGATTGCCTTTTCTATAGTAAATTTTTCAAAAATTATTTTTATACTGTCGCAAATTTTAAATACGCAAGAGATTGCCTATTCTATAGTAAATTTTGCAAAAAATAATTTTTTGCTGTCGCAAATTTTAATTGCGCCAGGGATTGCCTTTTCTATAGTAAATTTTTCAAAAAATTAATTTTTTTACTGTCGCAAATTTTAAATACGCCAGGAATTGCCTTTTCTATAGTAAATTTTTCAAAAATAATTTTTTACTGTCGCAAATTTTAATTACGCCAGGGATTGCCTTTTCTATAGTAAATTTTTCAAAAATTAATTTTATACTGTCGCAAATTTTAAATGCGCCAGGGATTGCCTCTTCTGTAGTAAATTTTGCAAAAAATAATTTTTACTGTCGCAAATTTTAATTGCGCCAGGGATTGCCTTTTCTACAGTAAATTTTTCAAATAATAATTTTTTACTGTCGTAAATTTTAATTGCGCCAGGGATTGCCTTTTCTACAGCAAATTTTTCAAAAAGTAATTTTTTACTGTCGCAATTTTAATTGCGCCGGGGATTGCCTTTTCTACAGTAAATTTTTCAAAAAATAATTTTTTATTGTCGCAAATTTTAATTACGCCAGGGATTGCCTTTTCTATAGTAAATTTTTCAAAAAAATAATTTTTTACTGTCGCAAATTTGTAATTACGCCAGGGATTGCCTTTTCTATAGTAAATTTTTCAAAAATTAATTTTATACTGTCGCAAATTTTAAATACGCCATGGATTGCCTCTTCTGTAGTAAATTTTGCAAAAAATAATTTTTACTGTCGCAAATTTTAATTGCGCCAGGGATTGCCTTTTCTATTGTAAATTTTTCAAAAAATAATTTTTTACTGTCGCAAATTTTAATTGCGCCAGGGATTGCCCTTTTCTACAGTAAATTTTGCAAAAAATAATTTTTTACTGTCGCAAAATTTTAACTTCGCCAGGGATTGCCTTTTCTGTAGTAAATTTTTTCAAAAAATTATTTTTTATTGTCGCAAATTTTAATTGCGCCAGGGTTTGTCTTTTCTACAGTAAATTCACAAATAATAATTTTTTACTGTCGAAAATTTTAATTACGGCAGGATTGCCGTTTCTACAGTCAAAATTTTCAAAATAATTTTACTGTCGCAAATTTTAATTGCGCCAGGGATGCCTTTCATACAGTAAATTTTTCAAAAAATAATTTTTTACTGTCGCAAATTTTAATTGCGCCAGGGATTGCCTTTTCTAAAGTAAATTTGACAAAAATTAATTTTTTACTGTCGCAAGTTTTAATTCGCCAGGGATTGCCCTTTTCTACAGTAAATTTTTCAAAAAATAATTTTTCTACTGTCGCAAATTTTAATTACGCCAGGGATTGCCTTTTCTGACAGTAAATTTTTCACAAAAATAATTTCTACTGTCGACAAATTTTAATATGCGCCAGGGATTGCCTTTTCTACAGTAAAATTTCTTCAAAAATAATTTTTTACTGTCGAAATTTAGTTAGCAGGGATTACTTTCTACAGTAAATATTTCAAAATAATTTTCTGTCGCAATTTATGGCCAGGGATTGCCTTTCTATAGTAAATTTTTCAAAAAATAATTTTTTACTGTCGCAAATTTTAATTCGCCAGGAATGCCCCAGATCTATAGAAATTTTCAAAAATCAATTTTTTACTGTCGCAAATTTAATTGCGCCAGGATTGCCTTTTATACAGTAAATTTTTCAAAAATTATATTCGACTGCTCGCAAATTTAATTGCGCCAGAGAATGCCTTTTCTACAGTAAACTTTTCAAAAATTATACTCTGTCGAAAATTTAATTGCGCCAGGGATTGCCTTTCTTACAGTAAATTTTCAATAGAATTTTTACTGTCGTAAATTTTAATTGCGCAGGGATTGCCTTCTCAGCCACATTTTCAAAAAATAATTTTTTACTGTCCGCAAAATTTTAATTGCGCACGAGGGATTGCCTTTTCTACAGTAAATTTTTCAAAAAATAATTTTTTATTGTCGCAAATTTTAATTACGCCAGGGATTGCCTTTTCAATAGTAAATTTTGCAAATTTGCAAAAATAATTTTTTACTGTCGCAAATTTTAATTGCGCCAGGGATTGCCTTTTCTATAGTAAATTGTTCAAAAAATAATTTTTTACTGTGTCGCAAATTTTAATTGCGCCAGGATTGCCTTTTCTATAGTAAATTTTTCAAAATTAATTTTTACTGTCGCAAATTTTAAATACGCCAGGGATTGCCTTTTCTATAGTAAATTTTTCAAAAAATAATTTTTACTGTCGCAAAATTTTAATTACGCCAGGGATTGCCGTTTCTATAGTAAATTTTTCAAAAAAATAATTTTATACTGTCGCAAATTTTAAATGCGCCAGGGATTGCCTTTTCTATAGTAAATTTTTCAAAAATTAATTTATACTGTCGCAAATTTTAATTGCGCCAGGGATTGCCTTTTCTATAGTAAATTTTTCAAAATTAATTTTTTACTGTCGCAAATTTTAAATACGCCAGGAATTGCCTTTTCTATAGTAAATTTTTCAAAAAATAATTTTTTACTGTCGCAAATTTTAATTACGCCAGGGATTGCCTTTTCTATAGTAAATTTTTCAAAAATTAATTTTATACTGTCGCAAATTTTAAATGCGCCAGGGATTGCCTCTTCTGTAGTAAATTTTGCAAAAAATAATTTTTTACTGTCGCAAATTTTAATTGCGCCAGGGATTGCCTTTTCTACAGTAAATTTTTCAAATAATAATTTTTTACTGTCGTAAATTTTAATTGCGCCAGGGATTGCCTTTTCTACAGCAAATTTTTCAAATAATAATTTTTTTACTGTCGTAAATTTTAATTGCGCCAGGGATTGCCTTTTCTACAGTAAATTTTTCAAAGAATAATTTTTTACTGTCGTAAATTTTAATTGCGCCAGGGATTGCCTTTTATACAGTAAATTTTTCAAAAAAGTATATTCGACTGTCGCAAAATTTAATTGCGCCAGAGAATGCCTTTTCTACAGTAAACTTTTCAAAAATTAATTTTTTTACTGTCGAAAATTTTAATTGCGCCAGGGATTGCCTTTTCTACAGTAAATTTTTCAAATAATAATTTTTTACTGTCGTAAATTTTAATTGCGCCAGGGATTGCCTTTTCTACAGCAAATTTTTCAAAAAATAATTTTTTACTGTCGCAAATTTTAATTGCGCCGGGGATTGCCTTTTCTACAGTAAATTTTTCAAAAAATAATTTTTTATTGTCGCAAATTTTAATTACGCCAGGGATTGCCTTTTCTATAGTAAATTTTGCAAAAAAATAATTTTTTACTGTCGCAAATTTTAATTGCGCCAGGGATTGCCTTTTCTATAGTAAATTGTTCAAAAAATAATTTTTTACTGTCGCAAATTTTAATTGCGCCAGGGATTGCCTTTTCTATAGTAAATTTTTCAAAAATTAATTTTTTACTGTCGCAAATTTTAAATACGCCAGGGATTGCCTTTTCTACAGTAAATTTTTCAAAAAATAATTTTTTACTGTCGCAAATTTTAATTACGCCAGGGATTGCCTTTTCTATAGTAAATTTTTCAAAAATTATTATTATACTGTCGCAAATTTTAAATACGCAAAGGGATTGCCTATTCTATAGTAAATTTTGCAAAAAATAATTCTTTACTCTCGCAAATTTTAATTGCGCCTGGGATTGCCTTTTCTACAGTAAATTTTTCAAAAAATAATTTTTTACTGTCGCAAATTTTAAATACGCCCGGGATTGCCGTTTCTATAGTAAATTTTTCAAAAAATAATTTTTTACTGTCGCAGATTTTAATTACGCCAGGGATTGCCTTTTCTATAGTAAATTTTTCAAAATTTAATTTTATACTGTCGCAAATTTTAAATACGCCAGGGATTGCCCCTTCTACAGTAAATTTTTCAAATAATAATTTTTTACTGTCGCAAATTTTAATTGCGCCAGGGATTGCCTTTTCTACAGCAAATTTTTCAAAAAATAATTGTTTACTGTCGCAAATTTTAATTGCGCCAGGGATTGCCTTTTCTACAGTAAATTTTTCAAAAAATAATTTTTTATTGTCGCAAATTTTAATTACGCCAGGGATTGCCTTTTCTATAGTAAATTATTCAAAAAATAATTTTTTAATGTCGCAAATTTTAAATACGCCAGGGATTGCCTTTTCTATAGTACATGTTTCACAAATTAATTTTATACTGTCGCAAATTTTAATTGCGCCAGGGATTGCCTTTTCTATATTAAATTTTGCAAAAAAAAAATAATTTTTTACTGTCGCAAATTTTAATTACGCCAGGGATTGCCTTTTCTACAGTAAATTTTTCAAAAAATAATTGTTTACTGTCGCAAATTTTAATTACGCCAGGGATTGCCTTTTCTATAGTAAATTTTTCAAAAATTAATTTTTTACTGTCGCAAATTTTAAATCCGCCAGGGATTGCCTTTTCTATAGTAAATTTTGCAAAAAATAATTTTTTATTGTCGCAAATTTTAATTGCGCCAGGGATTGCCTTTTCTATAGTAAATTATTCAAAAAATAATTTTTTACTGTCGCAAATTTTAATTGCGCCAGGGATTGCCTTTTCTACAGTAAATTTTTCAAAAAATAATATTTTACTGTCGCAAATTTTAAATACGCCAGGGATTGCCTTTTCTACAGTAAATTTTTCAAAAATTAATATTTTACTGTGGCAAATTTTAATTGCGCCAGGGATTGCCTTTTCTGTAGTAAATTTTTCAAAAATTAATTTTTTACTGACGCAAATTTTAAATACGCCAGGATTGCCTTTTCTATAGTAAATTTTTCAAAAAATAATTTTTTACTGTCGCAAATTTTAATTACGCCAGGGATTGCCTTTTCTATAGTAAATTTTTCAAAAAATAATTTTATACTGTCGCAAATTTTAAATACTCCAGGGATTGCCTCTTCTATAGTAAATTTTGCAAAAAATAATTTTTTACTGTCGCAAATTTTAATTGCGCCAGGGATTGCCTTTTCTACAGTAATTTTTTCAAAAAATAATTGTTTACTGTCGCAAATTTTAAATACGCCAGGGATTGCCTTTTCTATAGTAAATTTTTCAAAAAATAATTTTTTACTGTCGCAAATTTTAATTACGCCAGGGATTGCCTTTTCTATAGTAAATGTTTCAAAAGTTAATTTTTTACTGTCGCAAATTTTAAATACGCCAGGGATTGCCTTTTCTATAGTAAATTTTTCAAAAAATAATTTTTTACTGTCGCAAATTTTAATTTCGCCAGGGATTGCCTTTTCTATAGTAAATTTTTCAAAAATTAATTTTATACTGTCGCAAATTTTAAATACGCCAGGAATTGCCTCTTCTATAGTAAATTTTGCAATAAATAATTTTTTAATGTCGCAAATTTTAAATTGCGCCAGGGATTGCCTTTTCTACAGTAAATTTTTCAAAAAATTATTTTTTACTGTCGAAAATTTTAATTGCGCCAGGGATTGCCTTTTCTACAGTAAATTTTTCAAAAAATAATTTTTTACTGTCGCAAATTTTAATTGCGCCAGGGATTGCCTTTTCTACAGTAAATTTTTCAAAAACTAATTTTTTATTGTCGCAAATTTTAATTGCGCCAGGGATTGCCTTTTCTACAGTAAATTTTTCAAAAAATAATTTTCTATTGTCGCAAATTTTAATTACGCCAAGGATTGACTTTTCTATAGTAAATTATTCAAAAAATAATTTTTTACTGTCGCAAATATTAAATACGCCAGGGATTGCCTTTTGTATAGTAAATTTTTCACAAATTAATTTCATACTATCGCAAATTATAACTGCCCCAGGGATTGCCTTTTCTATAGTAAATTTGGCAAAAAAATAATTTTTTACTGTCGCAAATTTTAATTACGCCAGGGATTGCCTTTTCTACAGTAAATTTTTCAAAAAATAACTTTTTACTGTCGCAAATTTTAATTGCGCCAGGGAATGCCATTTCTACAGTAAATTTTTCAAAAACTAATTTTTTACTGTCGCAAATTTTAATTACGCCAGGGATTGCCTTTTCTATAGTAAATTTTTCAAAAAATAATTTTTTACTGTCGCAAATTTTAATTACGCCAGGGATTGCCTTTTCTATAGTAAATTTTTCAAAAAATAATTTTTTACTGTCGCAAATTTTAATTACGCCAGGGATTGCCTTTTCTACAGAAAATTTTTCAAAAAATAATTTTTTACTGTCGCAAATTTTAATTGCGCCAGGGATTGCCTTTTCTACAGTAAATTTTTCAAAAAATAATTTTCTATTGTCGCAAATTTTAATTACGCCAAGGATTGACTTTTCTATAGTAAATTATTCAAAAAATAATCTTTTACTGTCGCAAATTTTAAATACGCCAGGGATTGCCTTTTGTATAGTAAATTTTTCACAATTTAATTTCATACTGTCGCAAATTATAATTGCGCCAGGGATTGCCTTTTCTATAGTAAATTTTGCAAAAAAAATAATTTTTTACTGTCGCAAATTTTAATTACGCCAGGGATTGCCTTTTCTACAGTAAATTTTTCAAAAAATAATTTTTTACTGTCGCAAATTTTAACTGCGCCAGGGATTGCCTTTTCTACAGTAAATTTTTCAAAAAATAATTTTTTACTGTCGCAAATTTTAATTGCGCCAGGGAATGCCTTTTCTACAGTAAATTTGTCAAAAACTAATTTTTTACTGTCGAAAATTTTAATTACGCCAGGGATTGCCTTTTCTATAGTAAATTTTTCAAAGAATAATTTTTTACTGTCGCAAATTTTAATTACGCCAGGGATTGCCTATTCTACAGTAAATTTTTCAAAAACTAATTTTTTACTGTCGCAAATTTAATTACCCCAGGGATTGCCTTTTCTATAGTAAATTTTTCAAAAAATAATTTATTATTGTCGCAAATTTTAATTGCGCCAGGGATTGCCTTTTCTACAGTAAATTTTTCAAAAAATAATTTTCTACTGTCGCAAATTTTAATTGCGCCAGGGATTGCCTTTTCTACAGTAAATTTTACAAAAAATATTTTTTTACTGTCGCAAATTTTAAATACGCCAGGGATTGCCTTTTCTATAGTAAATTTTGCAAAAAATAATTTTTTACTGTCGCAAATTTTAAATCAGACAGGGATTGCCTTTTCTATAGTAAATTATTCAAAAAATAATTTTTTACTGTCGCATATTTTAATTGCGCCAGGGATTGCCTTTTCTATAGTAAATTATTCAAAAAATAATTTTTTACTGTCGCAAATTTTAAATACGCCAGGGATTGCCTTTTCTATAGTAAATTATTCAAAAAATAATTTTTTACTGTCGCAAATTTTAATTGCGCCAGGGATTGCCTTTTCTATAGTAAATTTATCAAAAATTAATTTTGTACTGTCGCAAATTTTAATTACGCCAAGATTGCCTTTTCTATAGTAAATTTTTCAAAAATTAATTTTTTACTGTCGCAAATTTTAATTGCGCCAGGGATTGCCTTTTCTATAGTAAATTTTTCACAAATTAATTTTTTACTGTCGCAAATTTTAATTACGCCAGGGATTGCCTTTTCTACAGTAAATTTTACAAAAAATAATTTTTTACTGTCGCAAATTTTAAATACGCCAGGGATTGCCTTTTCTATAGTAAATTTTGCAAAAAATAATTTTTTCCTGTCGCAAATTTTAACTGCGCCAGGGATTGCCTTTTCTATAGTAAATTATTCAAAAAATAATTTTATACTGTCGCAAATTTTAAATACGCCAGGGATTGCCTTTTCTATAGTAAATTTTTCAAAATTTAATTTTTTACTGTCGCAAATTTTAATTGCGCCAAGGATTGCCTTTTCTATAGTAAATTATTCAAAAAATAATTTTTTACTGTCGCAAATTTTAAATCCGCCAGGGATTGCCTTTTCTATAGTAAATTATTCAAAAAATAATTTTTTACTGTCGCAAATTTTAATTGCGCCAGGGATTGCCTTTTCTATAGTAAATTATTCAAAAAATAATTTTATACTGTCGCAAATTTTAAATACGCCAGAGATTGCCTTTTCTATAGTAAATTTTTCAAAATTTAATTTTTTTGTCGCAAATTTTAAATCCGCCAGGGATTGCCTTTTCTATAGTAAATTATTCAAAAAATAATTTTTTACTGTCGCAAATTTTAAATCCGCCAGGGATTGCCTATTCTATAGTAAATTTTTCAAAATTTAATTTTTTACTGTCGCAAATTTTAATTGCGCCAGGGATTGCCTTTTCTATAGTAAATTATTCAAAAAATAATTTTATACTGTCGCAAATTTTAAATCCGCCAGGGATTGCCTTTTCTCTAGTAAATTTTTCAAAAAATAATTTTTTACTGTCGCAAGTTTTAATTGCGCCAGGGATTGCCTTTTCTACAGTAAATTTTTCAAAAAATAATTTTTTACTGTCGCAAATTTCAATTGCGCCAGGGATTGCCTTTTCTATAGTAAATTTTTCAAAAATTAATTTTTTACTGTCGCAAATTTTAATTGCGCCAGGGATTGCCTTTTCTATAGTAAATTTTTCACAAATTAATTTTTTACTGTCGCAAATTTTAATTACGCCAGGGATTGCCTTTTCTACAGTAAATTTTACAAAAAATAATTTTTTACTGTCGCAAATTTTAATTACGCCAGGGATTGCCTTTTCTATAGTAAATTTTTCAAAAATTAATTTTATACGGTCGCAAATTTTAAATACGCCAGGGATTACCTCTTCTATAGTAAATTTTGCAAAAAATAATTTTTTAATGTCGCAAATTTTAAATTGCGCCAGGGATTGCCTTTTCTACAGTAAATTTTTCAAAAAATTATTTTTTACTGTCGAAAATTTTAATTGCGCCAGGGATTGCCTTTCTACAGTAAATTTTTCAAAAAATAATTTTTTACTGTCGCAAATTTTAATTGCGCCAGGGATTGCCTTTTCTACAGTAAATTTTTCAAAAACTAATTTTTTATTGTCGCAAATTTTAATTACGCCAGGGATTGCCTTTTCTATAGTAAATTATTCAAAAAATAATTTTTTACTGTCGCAAATTTTAAATACGCTAGGCATTGCCTTTTGTATAGTAAATTTTTCACAAATTAATTTCATACTGTCGCAAATTATGACTGCCCCAGGGATTGCCTTTTCTATAGTAAATTTGGCAAAAAAATAATTTTTTACTGTCGCAAATTTTAATTACGCCAGGGATTGCCTTTTCTATAGTAAATTTTTCAAAAAATAATTTTTTACTGTCGCAAATTTTAATTACGCCAGGGATTGCCTTTTCTATAGTAAATTTTTCAAAAACTAATTTTTTATTGTCGCAAATTTTAATTACGCCAGGGATTGCCTTTTCTATAGTAAATTATTCAAAAAATAATTTTTTACTGTCGCAAATTTTAAATACGCCAGGCATTGCCTTTTCTATAGTAAATTTTTCAAAAAATAATTTTCTATTATCGCAAATTTTAATTACGCCAAGGATTGACTTTTCTATAGTAAATTATTCAAAAAATAATTTTTTACTGTCGCAAATTTTAAATACGCCAGGAATTGCCTTTTGTATAGTAAATTTTTCACAAATTAATTTCATACTGTCGCAAATTATAATTGCGCCAGGGATTGCCTTTTCTACAGTAAATTTTTCAAAAAATAATTTTTTACTGTCGCAAATTTTAATTGCGCCAGGGAATGCCTTTTTACAGTAAATTTGTCAAAAACTAATTTTTTACTGTCGAAAATTTTAATTACGCCAGGGATTGCCTTTTCTATAGTAAATTTTTCAAAGAATAATTTTTTATTGTCGCAAATTTTAATTACGCCAGGGATTGCCTATTCTACAGAAAATTTTTCAAAAACTAATTTTTTACTGTCGCAAATTTTAATTACCCCAGGGATTGCCTTTTCTATAGTAAATTTTTCAAAAAATAATTTTTTATTGTCGCAAATTTTAATTGCGCCAGGGATTGCCTTTTCTACAGTAAATTTTTCAAAAAATAATTTTCTACTGTCGCAAATTTTAATTGCGCCAGGGATTGCCTTTTCTACAGTAAATTTTACAAAAAATATTTTTTTACTGTCGCAAATTTTAAATACGCCAGAGATTGCCTTTTCTATAGTAAATTTTGCAAAAAATAATTTTTTACTGTCGCAAATTTTAAATCCGACAGGGATTGCCTTTTCTATAGTAAATTATTCAAAAAATAATTTTTTACTGTCGTATATTTTAATTGCGCCAGGGATTGCCTTTTCTATAGTAAATTATTCAAAAAATAATTTTTTACTGTCGCAAATTTTAAATACGCCAGGGATTGCCTTTTCTATAGTAAATTATTCAAAAAATAATTTTTTACTGTCGCAAATTTTAATTGCGCCAGGGATTGCCTTTTCTATAGTAAATTTATCAAAAATTAATTTTGTACTGTCGCAAATTTTAATTACGCCAGGATTGCCTTTTCTATAGTAAATTTTTCAAAAATTAATTTTTTACTGTCGCAAATTTTAATTGCGCCAGGGATTGCCTTTTCTATAGTAAATTTTTCACAAATTAATTTTTTACTGTCGCAAATTTTAATTACGCCAGGGATTGCCTTTTCTACAGTAAATTTTACAAAAAATAATTTTTTACTGTCGCAAATTTTAAATACGCCAGGGATTGCCTTTTCTATAGTAAATTTTGCAAAAAATAATTTTTTCCTGTCGCAAATTTTAACTGCGCCAGGGATTGCCTTTTCTATAGTAAATTATTCAAAAAATAATTTTATACTGTCGCAAATTTTAAATACGCCAGGGATTGCCTTTTCTATAGTAAATTTTTCAAAATTTAATTTTTTACTGTCGCAAATTTTAATTGCGCCAGGGATTGCCTTTTCTATAGTAAATTATTCAAAAAATAATTTTTTACTGTCGCAAATTTTAAATCCGCCAGGGATTGCCTTTTCTATAGTAAATTATTCAAAAAATAATTTTTTACTGTCGCAAATTTTAATTGCGACAGGGATTGCCTTTTCTATAGTAAATTATTCAAAAAATAATTTTATACTGTCGCAAATTTTAAATACGCCAGGGATTGCCTTTTCTATAGTAAATTTTTCAAAATTTAATTTTTTTGTCGCAAATTTTAAATCCGCCAGGGATTGCCTTTTCTATAGTAAATTATTCAAAAAATAATTTTTTACTGTCGCAAATTTTAAATCCGCCAGGGATTGCCTTTTCTATAGTAAATTTTTCAAAATTTAATTTTTTACTGTCGCAAATTTTAATTGCGCCAGGGATTGCCTTTTCTATAGTAAATTATTCAAAAAATAATTTTATACTGT
>CAWVNZ010000825.1:0-32787 GCA_963930735.1 Dioctria linearis
ACATAACATTTTAAAATTGGTTGTTATAAAAAGGAATTTAAAAAGTCGATTTGAGGACATATTTTTTAAACGTTACTAATAATGGAAATTTACTTGAGACTCTTTAGCTACAATTCATAGCCTTATTACTCAAGGAGAGTTCATTGATAAACTATTCCCGAGTAGTTTTATGTCGAATTCTTTTCATCGAGTTCAACACCGGTGTAGTGCAGCTTACGGGTTTTTATTGTTGCATTACAAAAACAAAAACACGTAAAGCTGCACTGCACCGATGTAGAAATCGTACAAAAGAATTCGAAATTAATGTTTACAAAAATGCACGTATTCGGGTTCCCGAGAAAATTAAGAAATCTGAAAGAAATTAAGTTAATTTAAAACTCAACCGCTCTATTATCCTCCAGTTCACAAACTTTGAACTAAAATTAGATCTAATTGATATGCATGTGAGTTGACATTATTTTTCTGTCATTTTGTTCAATTCTTTTTTATTTGATGGACTATTATGATAACGGGTGCCCATTGATGGAGGGTGGGGAGGGTAGGAGAGACGAACGAACGCTCCCCAAGAGGGTCAGTTTTTTTTATCTCGCACTACTTTCACTGATAATTAGTTACTAACTTTCATGATATTTTCAAAATTTTCAACAAACTAAGAGTCAAACGATCATGATTTTTTAATCCCTGATCCCGTTAACCCGGCATGAATGACGCTTGGTCAGATTGACCTGAGGCAATATAATACAGTGATATTTTTTGTTCACGTTGACCGTACAAATTGAACGTCAGTGTACTTGTAGACACAGATCGCCTCTACTCGTGACGCCGTCTATGCGGCGAGGTACCCGTATGTCAAGTCAAAGCGGAAAATATGACCCAGTGTCAAAACGCTAAAAAAGAAAAATATCAAAGTAGATTTTGCATGTGTTATTCAGCAAGCTAATAAAAGTTTGATTTATAGAATACATTGGTATTATCTTTATTTTATCACATATTAATTATATGCTTATTAAAATTAAGGTAACCGTGTGATAATTTGCCGATATAATCCGGGTCATTCTGATCCGGTGTCATCGTTCGCGTTATTATTTTCACCTCATTTGCGCCGGTATTGGATCCCAATTTGAAATTGTAAGTAAAGTTTCAAAAAATGAATGATGGTCATGTCTTACTTGTCGCCTACTTGATATGGAATGACTTATATGTATACCTCCGGCGAGGTTGTGGCACCGCACGTCCACATTGCGTGCATTGGTGTCATATTGCGTCCACTTTTTTCCGCAGATTTCTACTGCACCGCATCGGTACCAAAATTCAAGTCTCTGAGTACTACTGACACAAGGAATATATTGCTACGAGCGTGGCCTTAGTTCGTTACGTAAAACACAATATTTCAGATATCATTAACACGTTATTTCTTTTATTTAACTTCACTATTTATTTTTATAACATTTACAAACAATTATAAAATCAACTCTTTACAGTTATCGCTAGTACTGTACTTATATTTATCGCAATCCAAATAGTTTACTTCGTTCACTTCACTGTCTGAAATAAGTTGCTTCCATTTCCAATAGATGTTGCTTGTATGACTTTGTGGCGCGTAACAATATATACGAGTATAGAATACACATAAAATAATTTCAAATGTAATTGGATGTGTTTGTGTATTGATTTTTCGTGTGCCGCTATGTCACCGTAGCCGCAAATCCGTCCAGTCTTTAGGTTTCCTGTCAAACGGCAGAAATTGCGTCGATTGTAAGTAAATATATGTGTTTCAGTGGCTTTATGGATCAGTCTAGATTTTAGCAATCAAAACTTGAAATTCTATATCTTCGGAAAAAAAATACTAATTCTTAAGTGCTCACATGGGCTCAAATCGCGATTTTAGAGCCATATTTTTCCGATCCCTTTTGAACTCGGGACACATACGCCCCCCCTCCCCCCCGTCAAGCCAATCCTGGGTGCGCTACTGCTCGACGGGACCATATCTATAATTACAAACTTTAAAAAATTTTATTGAATGTGAAAATTATCAACCGAAAAATGCCCTACAAATTGGTGAAATTCAATGCACTGAGGGAGACAAGCAAACTGCACTTTTAGCTAAACTGAATGCATTATCTACATATATAAGTCTTAAACGGTTGTTATTAACAATGACGATTCCAAAAATCGAACTGAACTTCCGTTTCAACTATATTTCTTTGCAAGCAAATTTGTATCTCTTTTATTTCTCCGTTTACAACTCCCTCTCCGGAGACGTGGGGCAGATGTAGCTTGAAAGATATTTTATAATGGAACTTAATTGGCCTCCGAACTCGAATATACTATACATATATGTTTATCACTAACATATTATAGCATGGTCTAAGGCTTTCTAGTGCGTATAGTGTGGTGTTAGTAGAATGAGTCATTGTCAAACGCCACCCGGTGGAATTGAAACAGAAACCTTATTCCCTTTCCTGTCCCTTATTTCCTTTTTAGACAATGCTGGACATTGTATTATGAGGCATCTCCAGAGTTTTAACTATATAACAAGAAAAATTCCCAAATCTACACCACAGTTGCAGGATTTTTCGTGTTAAAGTAAAATCCTTAACATATGTGAATGGGGACGTATCAAACACCATAATTGCTACTTCGAAGAATACCAAATTAGTACAGCTGAGTTTAGATGGTAGTTAAGACCCTCCTATGGGTACCGACTAATAGAGAGTTTTTGTCTTTATGGGGACAAACACATTACCAGTACCGTTCAAACAACATGTCAACCACGACGACTTAAATGGAGCTATAATAAGTGAGGCGTACACGTAACCACCCTTATAAATGGTAGGCCGTAAAATGTTTACGCCTTATAGACTTTTTGAGAAAGTAACGTGCAACTTCGATATGATTTTGATGAAAAAATTTTTTTCCCTTTTTTTCTATCCCTGTTTCTTGCATTTGTTATATGAAAAAAAAATCATCTTTTGGATAACATAAAAATCCTCCCCTGAGATATATCTAGGCAAACGGGGTGTAATAATGACATAAATACTTAATTTCGTATATTGAAAATTTTACCTTAAGACTGTCTCATACAAAATCTGATAAAATATACATGGTGCTTTTTGGGGCTAGTCAAAGGCTTCATACCTGAATTATTTACAGGCATTCATGATAAAGCGAAGGACTGACTGCCTTTCAAAAGGAAACTCAGTGAACAACTTATCATGTAATAAGTTGGAATGAGCTGAGGTAAGTCAAAGGTATCCTGAAGCAGTCTTGTGTTGTATATACAGGCAGTGTTCCCCATACATAGTACAATACACAACACCTCAGCATAAAGATATTCTTTATGTGTACCTGTTCCAGCGAATTTGTCATCACTTGCTCCTATCAGATATTGCCTCCTTCAAGAAGTTTTGAACTTTACGGCACACGGGGTGAATAATTCGCTCCCATAAACATTTTCCGCCAAAGGTTAGGAAATCATATTACCAAGAATGTGAGTAATTTTATATTTATGATGTTAAATTTGGAGGAATTTTACCACTTCGTATTCATTTTTGTAGAAAATAGGGATATTGTTCGAATGAATTTTCACTTCGGCCACAAAAGACGGTATATTTTGAAAGCAACAAGTTTCCTAATGATTTATATTTCAGTGGGAAATTTGTGAAGGAAAATGAACGGAGGGAAACTAATAGACGTTCGTATAACTTTGACAATGTATTCGTATTGAGTATATATGTACATATGTGTATAGGTTCTTCAAGGAATGCGACCCGGCTGAGTAATTCGGTTTTTTATGAAGATTGCCAACGAGTATTTTCGTTACTAATTTAAATTTTTAGAATGTAGGCGGTAGAAAGTTATCTGCATATTTTCCTTACGTTTTTAGTTATGCGGTTTGCATGTAGAATAAGGCGCCAGAATCGAGATCCATTCCATATTGTATAGACTACATTATTACATTGAGAGTTATGAAAAAAAAAAAAAGCAAAGTAGTCCGTAGACGCTGACTGAATGCAAAGTACAAGGATGCAACTCCATTTTTGAATTTTAGACCAAATATTGAAAATTATAAACTGAAAAAATTTATATTTGGTACTGGATTTACTACAAAAAGTATCGAAAGCAAGTATAAGGCATTCTTTAAAATTGAAATAATATATAAAATTTTTGTTGAAATTGTGAAAGGAGTTTACACGTACAATTATGCTGGAAATACTGTTTTGTGTACCTGGAAGTGTATACTTTTCTTAGGGAATAAATAGGGTGGAATGCTGAAATAAAATTTGCTTTACTTTCAATATCTTTCACTTCAAGAAAGCATATTAACCGTTTTACAGCATCGAAACTACCGGAATGCCAAATGTCAAATTGAAATTTGTCTCTTTTGTTTTGCACTTTGTATTATTTTACTACCTGTAGACAAATAGTATATTCCTGAAAAGCAAATGAGAAGTTTCGTATAGACTGATTAGGTGAATGGACATGATTCGTAGAAAACTTATTTTATATCACCAAAATTTAACGCTGTATTCGCCATTATAGAAGTCAAATAAAACGTTGTTTTCGCCATCATAGAAGTCAAATAAACCCTGAAATGATTAATTATCGTTGGTAAAAGATTAAATGGCATAAAAGATTATTGGATAATATTTTATGAAACCCTCTAAATACAGCATTGAATTATATATCGTTGGAAATGGAATTCAAGTAACTACCAAATAAATAAAGAACACAAAGAAAGTTTTATTAGAAATTTTGAATAAATCGCTCCCAAAGTAAGAAATTTGTAAAACAAAAGACACAAAATTTTAATTTGACATTTTGTCATTCCGGAAGGTTCGATGCTGTATAAACAGGCAATATGCTTTCTTAACCTGAAAGATATTGTAAGTCAAACAAAATTTATTTCAGCTTTCTAGGCTATTTACTTCCTGAGATATACATTAAAATCAAAAGTATACACTTCTAAGTACACAAAACAGTATTACCAGCATAACTAGGAAACAATGCATTATGGGATCCAACTCTATAAGAATTTTTGTCTTAACTTGCTCTCAGCTGCCTAAATCTAATTACTAACTAAAGAATGGACTACACCCACCAGTACTAAAAATGTTTAAACGTCAATTGCAAGTTTTGAGTTGTGGTGGACTTGCATTGAGGGTAGAGGGTACAATTTGTATTATATATATATTATATATAAGATATATGCGATGGTATAAAACATTTCCCATAAGAATTAATAACATACTACATCGTATGTTTATGTATTATACACACACGTCAGAGGTTTCTCACTGCGTGTAACAATATCTCAGGTACGGCTATAACAATTTTCTCAATTAAAATCTCTGGGAAACAGTGGCGTTTGTAGATATATCAATCATGACAATATGATAATGAAAAATATGGCTATATGTAAGTGGAAGTTTATTGTACAAATAGAATAATGTCATATAAAACTACTAATAATAATTTCTCAAGTTAGTTGCGCAAGGAGATTTTAGTAACGCGCACTTTATTAATGTTTTAAGCCGGAGGTAAGTAGCAAGAGTGCGTTTTTAAATTGTATTATGTGGAAGTTTTGGTTATTGTTTTGTGCCATGGGCGATATCTATAAAGTAAAGCCAGATGCATTGTCAAATTTTAAAATCTTTAATTACCATAAAGTAAAATTAGAATATCTGGTCCCTTAATATTTTACATACTTATGTATTCTAAATAAAATAATATTTGTCTATAAAATTGGTTTGGTGTTTTCTTCAGCGAAGCATCAATGAAGATAATTTCATAAATGTTAAGGTAAAATTACCAAAGTAATTCTTCAGAAAGAAATTTTGCACTAATCGACTGTGTATAAAGTACCTTTGCAGTCCTAGCGGGCGATGTACCAAGGAGTCCCAATAGAAGACATTTTGATATTGGTGTAAGAAAACATTACGGTACTTAATTATGGTACTTCGTGGAGTTGTCATATACATATTGCTTTTCACAATTATTGCAAGAAATGTTTAGAATGCTTTATTTAGCGAGTTTGGTTACATTTGATTACATTATTATTAGGAATACTTTCAGCAGTATATAAATTATAAGAGGATGTGTTATATAAAGCAACATATCGTCCTTGTTTTTATGAAGCCTCCTATGTATCACATTAACCTATTTTGAGATTTTGGTATCAACTCAACCGCCGCGCCGTTTTACTCTTTATCCATGGAAAAACACTTCTTTGTGGACAAATATTTTTGTTGATACTTATAAAGCAAAAAACGAAATGTCTGATGTGTTATTTCAATACTTATAGTTGGCAAGACTGATCAGTTATTTGTCTCTCCTATAAAATTACACTTTTCCCACATAAGAGGTTTCATAAAAACAGCTACGATATAATAAATCGCTTACTATTTTTTTTTTTTTTTTATATTATTAAGCCAAGCTCAGGGGATACCCTATGATGCAAAGCACAGCATGGCAGGAAGGAGATAGGGAAAGGATTAGGGAATATGAGGAGAGTGGCGGAGGTTCCGATGTATGTCGCCCTTAAACTTCCGCAGATTGTATGCCGGAGGAAAAACAGAAGATGGTAAGCTGTTCCACATTCGCACTGTTCGGGATAAAAAAGCATCACGAAATTTTACTGTACGGCCGAAAGTAATTTGAAGGGTTAAAGGATGTGCTCGGTTTGCAGCGCGAGTATTGCGTGCAGGAATGATTCTACAAGGGATTAGACTAGATATTTCATCAGAACATTGACCATGCATATAGCGATAAAGGAGCGAAAGGCATCCAACATTGCGGCGGTGCTCGAGTGAGTCGATATGACAAGTTATTGCCAAATCGCCAATGAGCTTGAAGGCTCTCTTTTGGACAATATCCAATGAAGCTAAGGCTGTGCGACCAGCCCCGGCCCATATATGGGAGTTGTATTCCATTCTAGGTCTAATGTAGGACTTGTATAGGAGCGCTAGATTTGACGGGGTGAAATATTTCTTACACCTTTTCAGAAATCCAAGACATTTCGATGCTTCTTTGGCAACAGAGAAGATGTGATCTGTCCAGTTTAACTTACTGGAAATATTAATTCCAAGAATGCTTAGTGACGGTGAATCAGAAATTAATGCTCCATCAAAAGAAACGGGTGTGGTTAAGTTATGATCTTGTTTTAATGAGACGAGAGAGCTCTGGGTCTTAGATGCATTGAATTCGACGCGATTTGCTTTGCCCCAAGCGAGAATATTGTTAAGATCGTTATTCAATGATCTATTCATGCAATCTCGTTTAACACATGCGGCATTCCCCCTGGATTCCGCAAGAGTGTCAAAGGAGTAAGCGAAATCAAGGGTACTGTCATCTGCGAAACTATGGATGGGATTGAAAGTAAGGGAAAGCAGATCATTAATGAAAATTAAAAAGAGAGTTGGAGAGATAACAGAGCCTTGAGGCACACCGGCATTTATGGGATGCGGTTCAGATGTAACGCCATCTAATACAACACGTATTTGGCGACCAGATAGGAAACTTTCAATCCATAATAGAAGAGGAGGGGAGAGACCAAGTGCTTTAACTTTGGCTAAAAGGGCTGGATGCCAGACTCTATCAAAGGCCTTTGAAATGTCTAGAGCAACGATTTTAGACTCACCAAAATTATGAAGACTACGGTTCCAACGTTCCGTAAGAAAGGTCAGCTCTCCAGATGAGCGTCCAGCTCGGAAGCCATATTGGCGATCGTTGATGAGATGATTAGTTTCTAGATACTTCATTAATTTTGAGTTAATGATAGATTCAAAAACCTTTGAAAGAATCGAAGTGATCGCAATTGGTCGATAATTTGAGGGATCGCTACCCTCTCCTTTCTTGGGAATAGGCTGAACGTGAGCTAGCTTCCAAGCAGTTGGAAATGTTCCTGTCGAGTAAGACAAGTAGAATAGTTTGCGCAGAGGTTTAGCCAAGGATGAGGCACAGCTTTTAATTAACAGGGGCGAAAAACCATCAGGACCTGCGGCTTTGGAGACGTTGATCCCCTTAAGGACCCTGAACACATCCCTCGTACGAACGTGTATTGGCTCTTGTACACATTGACACGGTGGATGCAAAACAGGTGTTTGTGAAGTAGGTGGAAGACAAGAATTTGCAGTGAATCTAGCAGCTAAAATATTAGCTTTATCCAGGGAGTCAACAATCACTTCACCATTATTAAGTAGTGAAGGTATAGAGGAACTGGTGAAGTTGTTCCTGATGGCTTTGACCAGGGACCAGAAGCCTTTGCTACCTTTGCGGCTCGGCAGGATTCTTTGTCTAATATTCTGGTCAAAAAGAAATTTTCTCTCTGGATAATGGACTTGCAGGTGTTCCGTGCAGTCTTGTAGATTGTTTCATTTCCGGACATGGATTCAATTGATAGGCGCGAAAAGCAGACTCTTTCGCTTTTATAGCTTGGTTGCACTTATCGTTAAACCAGGAGCGATCATGCTGTTTTTGAGATCTGCTGTAAGAATACGGAATGTATTCACGCATGCCAAGATTTAGTATGTTACTAAATTCTAATGTGCATTCATCAACATCCCTCGAAGCAAAACAGACCGACCAATCAATTTCTCTAAGATACTTATTGAGACTTTCCCAATCAGCATTCTTATAGTGCCAAAGAAGCCTACTTGTAGGTGGAGAAGTAGAGCGGCACAGGTTTGAGGTGGTAAATTGAGCCGTGATTAAGCAATGGTCTGAATTTCCGAGAGGGGAACCGACTGAGATGGAATATTTGTCCGGATGAGATGTTAGAAATAAGTCGAGTAAATTAGCTTTATCACCAGCTGTATCGGGAATTCGCGTTGGTGCATCCACTAGCTGTTGTAAATTAAACGATTCACAGAAGAGATCAACGAAACGGCCCGCAGGACTTGTGGTAGAAGAATGTCTGAGCCACGGTATATTATGAACATTAAAATCGCCTGCCAGGACGATTTCGGAAGAGGGGGAGACAGAAAGCAAATGATCAATATTGTTGGAGATATTGTCAAATACGGATACCGTGTCGTCATCAGACATATTTGGGCTGCGATAAAGGAAACAGAAGTAAATGATGTGCTTGTGAAGTTTGAACCTAATCCGGATATAGTTAAACTCTGGATTGGCAGAAGGAAAATCTTGAAGAATGGTAAAGGCCACATCATTCCGAATATATACTGCGATCCCTCTATGCTGAGAAATAAGAGGCACGAAGCTGTAACCAGGGACGTGATACTGATTAATATCAGCATCAGAAACGACCTTGGTTTCACTTAGCGCAAGAATTGCCGGTTTTTTTGAATTAAGGTGGCAGTACACCGAAAACCGATTTGCTCTTAATCCGCGAATGTTGCAAAAATCTAAAATAAAATTCTGCATGCTGAAGGCAAAAACAAAAAAGCAAAAAAGAAAAAAAAGCGACACACAACAACACAAATATTTGGGCGCCACCAGCAGCAGTCAACGACACAGCGAAGTAAAAAAAAAACAACAATAGTGTTATGCCTATTGCTGCTTTCAATACCTCAGACCGTGCAGTTCAATGACCACAGCTGGGTGCACCCGGATTGCTGATCAGTGACAAGTGCTAATGCATTTTCACTGATCACAGATGAAGAGACGGAAAGGAAACGTTACCGTGCTGCTGGCTTATTGAATGTTGATAGGGCATAGAAGAGCCCTTCACTTGGCGGATAAAATTTATTTTCGTTATTTATTAATTTAACGGACGCGTCGGAATTTAAATAATTATAGTAGGTAATTGATTATATTGAAAATGTTTAGCACAACACTATCACTTGATTTAAATTAATTTATTGGATATGTTTAAATGGATTTAATTGATCTATAACACAAGGCAACGTCCGATCGGATTGACTCCACGCACTCAACTTCATACTATAAAGCAAAGCAAAATCTCATATGTCATTAATAGCAATTTTCTAAAAGCTTATAGCATTTTATAACAGAACATATAAATTCCAAACTTGGTTGTGTAAATTTTTATGACGAAATATTTCATCAATTAATGAAACTTGTTAGAAACGCATTAAAAATGTGTTAATTTTTAGAAAATATATGATAAACTACGCCCTGAAGTATAAGAAGCTCTGCTATATAAAGCAACATGATTTGCAAATTTTGATATGCATATGTGAGTGAATTAAAAAGTGTAAAATTTTTTACTATCACGAAATGCCGTATAAAATGTATAGTAAATTTTGATATAGATATTTACAGTGTACGAAATTAATTTCAACGATTTCAGCGTACGAGCAATAAAATTTATGCAGTCCTAAAAGAAATGAATTGCACACAATATCAGGATTATAAACAAAACTATAGATTACTACTGCCCTCGTGGAGTAACGATGCTAGTTCATCGAACGGGGAAGGTGGAGGGGATAGGGGGTTCGATAAGATATGCACATCTGTTATGGGCCTCAGGTGATCTTGGAATCTACTAACTTGTTTCAAGGAATAAAAATAAATATTTAAGAAAACTGTTTTGAAGGAAGAAAAATTATTTAATAAAATACAAAGAAAAGAACAAGGGAAGAATCCGAAAAATAAAAAAAATAAATATGTGAAAAATAGAAAATAGGTTTTTAAAATAGAAAAAGAAAAAAAAGAAAAACAAAAAGGGGCATGTGAAATTTATCTGGTTAAGTATTATACGGTTGGCAGTTCAACATAACGCCATCTTGGAACAATTTCTTTTGCTACCTTCGGATCTTCCTTTCTGTAAAAATTTGTTCCTTTCATCTTGGAAAATAATCTAAAAAAACATTCTCTGATCCTTTCACTCCGCAATTCGATTTTTTCTTAGAATTTTACCTTCTATTTGGACAAAATTTCCATGTCACTTTTCAATCGGTTTAAGTTTAATAATATTACTATTTTTTATTCTATTGTTCTGCAAGGATCTCGCTCTTTTATTGATTATTCTAATTACTTAAATCGAAAAAA
The DNA here is from genome assembly GCA_963930735.1 of Dioctria linearis. Taxonomy (NCBI): domain Eukaryota; kingdom Metazoa; phylum Arthropoda; class Insecta; order Diptera; family Asilidae; genus Dioctria; species Dioctria linearis. The sequence goes on from CAWVNZ010000825.1 coordinate 10,975, forward strand.
AGTATTAGATAGGTACTTAGAAATTAAAATATTTTTGTGTTATGTTTACTTAACTCGTAACCTCCTAACTTTTTTGTAATGTTAATTGATATTATCACTCAGCACAAGAAATAATATATTAGAGAAGGTCACTAAGCGTATAGTTTTCTAGTTTTCTTGGGCTTGGGAATTTATAACAGAGTTGGTATTATGAGCCTTTGATTAACTCAATTTCGAATTCGAAAAATACAAACTGAAAACATCTGATATTTTAGCTTTAAAAATTTTCCTAGATTTCGGAAGCTTTAGGATAATTAAGTTAACACTCCAAGATTTCTTTTATATTCATAGAAATCGGAAAATATTGCTTTTACAAAATGCCGATAACCCGATTTTTGAGCAACCAACGTCCGAAAAACTGAAAAATTCACAGTTTGCGAAGTGATAAACACACTAGTTGTTGGAGTCATTTTGCTTGACAAAGAATTTTCCTCTAATGTAAGATTATGCCTTCTGAATGCGCTCTTCATTGAGCCTAACAGAATGTGAAAATAGAAATATTATTATGCCCCGTTAAAAGCTCGTCATTAAGCCGCACCACACATTAGTCTTTTTTGGACAAGTTATGCAAAATTTATCGAAACCTAATATGGAATCTATCATTATCCCGACAAACGGTACACTATAAATATACTAGGCTTACCCACCTTTCAATTCAAAACGCCTAAATATTTCATAGCGCGAGTTTAGAATAAAGCTGATTAGAGATAATTGTTAGATTATGCCCCAGGGCTTCTCTACCTTTTCAAAGTTATTTAACAATCAGTCTTAAAAAGAGATAAGCGAGCCTCTAATTGGAGACAATCGTACACTGTTTGCATCTTCTGCTCATTGAGAGCTATATAGTTTGCCAAAGCTCACCGAACTCAATTCGAGTTTGGTACATATTTCCGGATAGGTTTTACGTCATTTCTGAAATGTGTGGGCATATATTCTTAAAAAACGTTTAAAATCTTTTTAATTTTAAGATTCCAAAGCCAACCGAAAGGTTTTTTATCACTAAAGTAAATTTCGCAGCCACGTACATTTCTGGACAACTAAAAGTATGCTGAACCAAGTAAAATTATCAAACTCAAATCTACATATTTACAGAACACTTTAAGGATTGGTTTGCAATTACATATCAATAGGAATTCTTAAAAGCATGTTCAGTTCAACAATTCCATCTGCCATGTCTCTTCCGTATTAGTCAGAAACATTCAAGTGACCTTATAAACCATGGAAACTTCCACTAGCTAAAATGCGCTTCTACTACTGATTGTATATTTATGGGCCAGAAGTAAAACTCCCACAGAACTATAAAAAATAGTCATATAAAGAAAAAACTCGAAAGAAGTGCAAAATGTTGTCACCAGGATACAATTCCAAATGACGCAAATAGTCATCTTCCACATTTATTATGGTGCAAAGGACTGAATCAGCTGGTCCTCAAAATAGCAATCCTGTTCTCAATTTCATGTGAATTGCTAGCAATAGGGTCCGTCGCTATATTTTGCTCCTGTACACAGAGATACACAATACGGATAAGCTGTGGCTTCCTTCGTCTCTTATCAGCCTAATAGAGAGGTTTTATCGTTGCCATATTGAATGGGAATTTTCGAGCTGAAATTCTTTTGTATGTTTTTACGCTTGAACAAACATTATTTGCAAGCTTTTCTATCGAATTGAACTCAAATGGATACTGTAAAAATATTACAAAAAAAAAAAAAAAGAAAGAAGAAAGTTTTAAATTACCCACGTAAAGAAGTTATTCCCTTTATTATATGTGATAAGAACAGGTAAATTGTGTGATCAGTAAATATACTTGAATTGAGGTTAATATAGTCAGTAAAACGCATTTGCCGCATAAATAATAAAAGAATTATGTTGGATGGATGGATGCGAAAAATACTGCAGATAAAATTATGTTTTGCGCAGGAAAATTTACATGCTGCAGTATTTTCTAATCTATATGATTAACAAGGCAAATAGGGTATTTAGGCGACCAAATGCCGATTATAAATAATTTCGAAATATGTAGACAGAAAAAAATTGCTATCAAAGCCAAGAACGAATGACATATAACATTTCCTCCGATTTCCGCTCAAACCTGGCGCTTCTACGATTAGTTGAAATTTAATCGTAGGTACTCGTTTCGTTTTTCGGTGTCTTTTGCATACACGAATATTTAACAATTATTTATTTGAGACCACTACTTGCAATTTCCAGCATTTACGGCATTACATTTAGATTTTATAGAATGGTTGGACTTATAAAAATGTAAAGAGCAATATATTATCATGAATTCTGAATGAATTCGCTTTGTTGGGACACAACTCTTTTCCGTATATATTCCCAGGATCGTCCCACATCAACCCACAAAATCTCGTCCTGAAACCATTTAAATGCAATTTATTCACCATTAATATTCTTTTGGATACTACTTTTAAAATTTCATGTGGAACATTATTTTATTTTGCTCTCTGTTTTGGGACTGGTAAAACCTCTGACTTTTACTATGGATACGAAAACAATTATTTACAATCATTCAGCAACAGGATTTGCAATCGGATAATTTCTGTGATGAGCATGTAAAGAAAGCAAGTCGGAAATGGTGCGACTGAAGTACTTATGCAGAAAACAGGAAACTTCTGTGTGGTAAAATAGGACACATTTAACATATTGAACTTAGCGACTTGCTGAGGACCATATATGGGCGGTGAATTCAGTGAGAGAAACAAAAGAAGGAAAACTACAGAATTACATAACACTGCCGACTTATAGGAATTCGTATATACATATGTAGGTGGATCACTCAAAATTAGACGAAGAGAAGGGTGCTGCTTCTCTAGTGCTGAAAAAAATCACCAGCCCATCACCAAAGACACTTGATCAAAATACAAGAGTTAATAATAATACCATGCCATTTCAATTAACTCCATCATAAGCCCCGTCGACTTTTGTTGAAGTGAAACTTTCTAGAAGATAGTATGAGAAATAGTAAGGACGCTAATAAAAGCGTATAGCATTCTTATAGCATTCTTCATAAACTGGAAGGGTTACGAGAATGAGGAAGAATACTGGGTTAGTGATAGATATGCCGAACTGAAGCTGCAGCATGCGATTTTTAATATATTTGGAAGAAGTTATACAACTTGTGAATGAAAAGGAGAATGATGGATTAGTTCGTGCTTACCTGGAAAGATGAAAAGTGGTTAAGTGGACAATTGCTTATCGTTTAAGGATTTGAACAATTTAAACATCCAGAAAGAAGTTAAACCCGAAGGAACTTGTTTTCAGGCAACATATCTTGCATACATGCCAGAATCAATTTATTTGAGTTCATTTTATATCGGCCTTGCATACCAAAAAATACCAACTTAGAACAGAATGTGACAAAGCTGCAGTAAAGCAGAAGAAGCTAGAAAAAATGAAAATAAAAGAAGTTCAGAATAAAAATGGGTCTCATCGTGGAATCATTTAAATTGGGTTCCGACGGTAACACAACTTGACTCCTGCGATGCATAGAATATTTATACATGGCGCGGCTCGTGTTCATAGAAAAGGTATTGTAGGCTAATTATCGGAAAATGCCGCTCTTGAGAGTATTCTTCAATATGAATGTGATACATATTAAATCAACTGCCATTAAGTTCGAATCCTCTCATAACAGGAATAAGGATGGTGCCCAGTATGCAATAAGAAAAGCAAGCCCTTTTATACCTTAGGGCCTAGATGAAATCTAAAGGATATTAAGTACTAAGATTGTCATTCCGTTTTTAATGCACAGACAAAATGTTATTTTGATATTTGCATGTCTGTCTGTCCGTCCATCCGTTTGTCTGTCCTCACAGTAACATGATAAGGCGTTCACTTAGAAAGCTGACATTTTGCATACGAGCTTTTTTAAAAAAAAATAACAGTTTAAATGAAAGATGTCTCTAGGAACCAGAAGTAATGGAAGTTTTTCAGAATTTTGTGAAGAACTTAATGTTATTAATATAATGGACGAAATTATATAAAGCTTTTGCCACTTGGATTTCAATCGTCAAAGGTTTTTGACCGAACAAGTAAAATATCTTTTGGTCTCAATTCATTAAACTAAAACTAACATTTTGTCCACTATTACCTACTTCTCAAAAACTTATAAACAAAAATATCAAAAAAATTAATAAACAAACAATAGTTCCGAAATACATAGGTGAAATCGCAGTTAGAACCACGATAACAGCTGTCACTCTACCGAAATAATACACTCCACTGGATGTGAATATTTTATACTTCATTCATTCGAGTCCAATCCATTTCATGTGAACAAGATAAATATCTTTTTAAAGAACAATTTAAAAATTAAATATTATATTAATGTTGCTGACATTTTGTGCGGCAGCATATCTTTTTAACTCCAAAACCTCGTTTATGTAATTAATTTTTTAACATGCCAATGTGATATTTTAATTTAGCACATGTCAAACGAAATCATGTCAGTGGCACTGACATATATAACATGGACTGCTTGATTTTCTATTTCATATGGGTCAGCTTTTGTTGGCAGGGGTGTGACAATTATATTAATTTCAAATTTTACTTTCGCTTTAACATTCATATTAAAAGTTCAACAAATTACAGATTCATTCGAAATGATTTCTATTCTTGGAAGCTTATCTCCTACAACATCAAATACTTTTTAAATTTGATTTTTAAAGAAATAAATTTAAGCAATTTTTGTCTGCCTGTCCCTAAAAGTAGGTATGGGATGGGGGACAGAGAAAGATTTACAAATATTGTATTGCCATCTATTTCTATTGTCTTGAATTCCGGTTATCCCGGATGTCATGTCATGCTGCAGGGGTACCAACAAGGAAAAATATAATGACAAATAGTTTCGGGGAAAATTTGAATTTCTTAATAATTCTCGGTTTGATTATTGTGTTGCTGGGAATGTTTTGAGAATATTTTTAGTTTTTATGTGAAGTTTTTGTATGAAGTTTTTATGTGAAGTATGAATTATACAAAAAAGTGTTTTTTAAAAAATTGCTTCGGCAAGAAAGGACTTGTCATAGATGGAAAGCCTGTGGTTATGTTTCGGTAATGCAGTTACATATTCTTCTTTATTTCGAGTTGATATCGCTTTTATTGAATTGAAAAAAAATATATAAATTCTAAGTTCATAATTTAGATTCCCGCGGAATCAGGACGACGTAAAGAAATGGTGTGATTGTGTACACATCGAATATAACGACGTTGTAAGACTTAAAGCCCCATTTTGTGTAGCATGCATTTTGATGAAGACTACATAAATAGCGGATACCGTACAAGACTTTGTAGAGATGGCAGTTGATTGTATCAATTTTAATATTGAGGTATATTAAATTAATTTTAGTATGGCAGTGAGAAAAGCTCATGTGTACAATTGTACAGCATAGACTCATTGTAGAAATTAGTTTGGTAATCCAACCGGTTAATTTGCTAGTACCTGGTGACTGATTTTTAAAAGAAGGAAACATACATTTCCCCTTTTTCTAATTCAGTATTACAGAAGCATAATCACTTAAATATGTGGCTTTCCTCTATATTCGTTTGCGAAGAGCTTACAAATTTAGAATTTTTTCCTACTAATTTTAATTATTTTAAATTTTAAGCGCTATGATACTCATAGCGAAGAATCGGTCGGCAAGCAAATAGCAGAGAATGTACTTATGTCAGATGCTGTTACTGATCAGATAAGATCAGCAGTTATCTCTGAGTCGGCTTGTACAAGCCATCCCCCTGAAACTTATCTGGATGAAGAAATGAACTCACACCAAATATTACCAAATCCTACTGAATCGTCCATAAATAAAGATATGAATCTCCTTGATAGTTCAGTAGTGGCTGGTGCCAACCATCATGAACTCATTAAGGTACAACGATATGAAAACAATTATCCTAGCGTTTCATATCGCAAATATAAGAAAGCAATGAAAAAAAAGTTAATATTATTAGAAATCTGAAAAGAAAACTGATAAGAAAGGAAAATAAAATAAGCTGTATAACCGATTTGTTAAACATTTTAAAGAACCAAGAAGTAATTAATAGTGATATATCTATTCGTATAGCGGAAGCAGGAATGGATATACCGCAGGCGTTCTTCAAAAGATTTTTTTCAAAGAGTTCAACCGCTTATTCGGAGGAATTAAAAATATTTTCTACTACGTTGCACTTTTATTCTCCTAAAGCCTGTGCGTAACACATTTGGTAGGGCGTTACCTCATGCTTCTACAATTCGAAGGTGGTACACAAGAGTCGATTGCGAGCCCGGATTTTGCCTCGATGCCTTTAATACGTTGAAGGCGAAAGTAAGTACGCTGCAATCTAAAGATCAGTCCTGCTTTTGTACATTGGTTATTGATGAAATGTCAATCAAAAAGCGCATTGAGTTAGTGCACAATAAAATCAGAGGCTATGTAGATTTCGGACTGCCCGGTACGTTTAATGATGGAGATGAGGCTGCTGAAGCCTACGTGTTCATGGTAGTCTCTGCAAATAATCATTGGAAGATTCCAATAGCATATTTCTTCATACATTCTTTAACTGCCGAAGAGCGTAAAAATTTAGTGTTGGATGCAATATAACCTCTGAAAATGGTAGGCGTTCAAGTTATTTGTTTAACATGTGATAAGCCCAGCTATAATAAAGCTATGCTCCGTTTGCTGGGTAGTGTAATTGAGTTACCGAGTCCGACACCATACTTTTGTATGAAGGAAAAACGGGACGAAAATATTTGCACTACACTCGATGCATTCGACTGCATCAAACTTAAAAGGGCGAAATATCTTGGAGTTATGTCAGAGCATTGCGCTCTCTGCAAGAAAAAGAATGTTTGAAATTGGGCAATAAAATTTCCAAATTGCATCTTCAATGGGAAAGTAATAAAATGAAGGTCAGTTTTCCGTCTCTAAGCAAATGTTGCTGACATCTGCTGACGGGACAATTAGTCCTCCCCGGGTTTTTTTTTTAAAAATAAAATTGTTAACTCCAGGTGCGGCACCAGATTTTTCAGCAAATAAAGCGTCAATGCATTCAGAACATTTAATTATCTTAAGGACCATCTTAATAACATATCCGCTTATGTACCCAACAGCATTAATCTGGAATTCAGAGAGCGTAATTCTCTCAAATAGAAAATCAATGTTGTCCTCAGTTTGAATTTCCGTTTCCAAATTGTCTGTGGTATCTAGCAACATATTCATGTTATTTTTACGGACATTTATAGTACTTGATGATAACTTTAATATGCTACAAGCCTCTAACTCCTGAACATTACCGTTGGATCTTTTTATTTGAGCATGAGTTAACAAACCCTTGAATGCTGCAATAAATTGTCTGACTGTGGGGTTATTATTCCACCCAGATTAGCTTCTTATTGCGCAGAAAAAAAGTTCCAGATCATCTTGGCTTAACTTGTACGTTAAAATATATTTCAAGTACTGCTTGGCACATAAATCTTTATATAAAATTTTAATTACTTCAAGCCCAATATACATATATACCTTGAAATCCAGTACCAATTTTGGTTCTATGTATTGGTGTATTTTCACTACTTTTCAGTTGAAGAATATATTCTTGAATATTTTCAATTGACTGTAAAATGTGTGGCCAATTTTGGTGACGTGTGGCTGCTTTTGATCCCTTTGCAAAAGGATTTCTAGAGTTTAGGAAATCAAATGCCTTGTTGAACACCTTGATGAACTCTACTGTGGCCTCGCTTCCAATAAATTGTGGGATATGTAGATCTTTGTTTCAAAACTCTATTGCGGTTGCAACACTTTCACTCAAGGTTTGCGTGGCAAATGGTATTTAGGAAATATATCGACGTAGAAAAATTCAATAAAAACCCCAAGGACCTATCAGAAAGAATTGCCCTTGATGTATTGAAAAAACTCATCTTCAAAAATATATTCCCATCATTGAATGAACATATAAAAGAATTAGAAGTAGATAATAATCATATATATAAATTAATGAAGAGCATTATCTATGCATATACCAAAATTAAGCTTGGCTATATTCTTCGTTAAACAAATCTGCAAAACAATTACCTGATACGGGCAAAGTTATCAAGATATATAATATTTAAACATAATTAATGACATAAGTATTCTTTCATTTTTATACCCTAGATGAAATCTATAGGGGTATTCTGAGTTTGTCATTTCGTTTGTAACACCTCGAAATAATGATGGTAGAGCAAAATGGATTGGACACCCATTCATAATATTAAAAGTTATTGTGATTTTTGCATGTCCGTCTGTCCGTCTGTCCGTCCGTCCGTCCGTCCGTGCGCACGATAACTCGAGATCGCGTATACTTAGAGAGCTGAAATTTTGTACATGGACTTTAAAAAAAAAAGTAAAATTAAGTTCGAAAATGAGACAAATCGGGCAACTCCTTCGTAGGGTTGCCATATAAAAATTTCGTTTTCCGCTATATATTTGGACACTGCCTGAGAACACGTCGACGTAGAGAGCTGAAATTTCGAACATGATGTTTTTACTACATTAGCAATTAAAATATTTGAAATGGAATAAATCGGGCAACTCCTTCTTGGTGTTGCCATATAAAAATGTTGGTTTATTACGTATACTTTGAAAACGATAAGTCCAAGTCATTTTTATTGTACTAAAAACCTCTGCAGAATACGAAATCCTATAAAATTGATTATAATCATTTTTTCTGTGCGACAAACCCTTCTAGAAATATATGCGAAAAACAACTTCAAAATGAAACTTGAATAGATCGGTGACCATACGAAATTTAATATGGGCATTCATCTAGGGTATCATATGAATTGGTCTTAGACCAATTCTAGCTTTTTTACTTGTTATATATACTCTTTACTATGCTTATATTTTTATTACAATATATTTTAGTGTACATATAATGCCACTTATTTCACAACATAATTTCAGTAGTAATATGTACATATTCTTATGATAGAGTTCTATCAGTCTTATTCTATTATGTTGTTACGTTTGATTGTCTTAATGTAAATTTATAATATTTATATTATTGATAAAATTATTTATATTGTTTATAAAATATCGTTTTATTCACTTTAAAGTCTCTAAATGAACAAATGTTTCAGATCGCAAACAGACACAAACGCACAGCGCTTTCGTAATTAATTAATGTGCATTGCAAAAACCATATATGCCTGTAATATACCTATACATATACTTGGTATTTGATTACTGAAGTTGAAGTTTTATCAAAATACCCAAGGGAAAATGGTAGTATTCAATAGTACAGTACATACAGTGTACTTGAACGAACCAAAAGAGCGCAATTTTTTTCAACTAATTGTTTCCCAAACGAAGCCGTATGGTATTGTGCTAAAAATCAGAAATCATATATTAAAAATGTTAAAATGCTGAATGCTTCGTGATAAGCCTGACCTGAACAACCACGTTATATTGTTGTCTCATTTTCTACACTCCAGATCAAAGAATATTTGATATTTGATTATTGAAGTTGGAGCACTAGCGATGAGCTTCGCATCCATCATACCAAACTATCCAAGTTTTGGAAATGGTAGTATTAAATAGTTTCCGTGCCATGTTTTCTTATTTGTTTTGTATTCCAAGGAAAAATTGAAAAATTTTTTGCAAGTTGAGCAATCAATTGTACATAATTTAAAAGTAACGCACTTGTATTTTGTGTACTTTCACTAGATCTCAAATGAGAACACTACATATAGAAAGATAACTCATTTTTCGTTCTTGAAAATTTTTATCTAATGTCGTTTACAATTACACTTATTAATTATTACTTCCCGAATCTGATTTACTGACAAATATATACATATGTCAGTGATCTAATTTTAATTCAATTTTAATGTGTTCCTGTCACAAATGAAAAATAGTTCATTTGTGAAGTTGGTTCAGTTGTTCAGTTGGCTGCATTAAAAAACCACTGAACTAAGAGTGGCATCCGACAAAACTTATTTGAAGTTCAGCGGAATAAAGTCCTTAAACTAAAACGAGACAACTATAGAAAAGTGATCCCATAATAATGTATAATATGTATGTAAGCAATTTCAATAGGGTCAGCAGTCCATTGTATATATGTCAGTGGTCAGTGCCAATGAAAACACCTAAACATAATTTTCTATGTATTTTTATACTTTAAAAATTGATTTACCTCCGAACTGCGTTCATCATACTCCATTAAATGTACTTAACACTCTTCCTGTATACTAGTCCATCACTCGTTCAATACTACTTAAGAAATAGGAAAAGGTTAATCCACTTATGGACTTTTTATGGAGTTGTTGTTTTTTTTCAGCGGAAGTCAGTTTTACTCCACGACAATTTTAAGAGGTATTCGTTTGCCTTTTAGCAAAATGATCCAACAATTCTTGGTTTTTCTTTCAACGTTCTTTGCAGACAGGAAATTTTTAAATTGGGTAAAAAAAAACAACTGAGTTCAGCTAACGTTTCAGGTTTAGCTTTCAGGAAATTAATATAGGGTAAGTGTGTGCTCTTTAGATTAAACAAAAAGGACACTGTAATTGTATATTTCACACTCAATGTGTGTGTACAGTGGATATAAGTGCACTTGTAGAGTTACTGAAGAGTAGCAAAAACAAATAGTCCCTGTATAGAATTCACATAATAAATAAAGTTTCCACCCAGAAACTTGTTCGTTGCAATGGATCTGAAAGGAACAGAAAGCGGGATTAAGGAATAACGTACTACAAATACACATATACATTTCATACGTGATTATAAATAACATGATTACTCGAATTGTCTCCAGTAATAACGCTGGAAGAATTTAAAAAAAAACTGCCAGTCTTATGAACATGTACGAAGTCTATCCCTGCATCTACACGTACATAATGTGTATGTACAATGTACAAAGACTTGGTGGATCTTTGGCAGGGTTCTGTAAATTTTCTTTCAAACGAAGGCTTATAACCATGTTGATAAAGTAGACTGGGGGACAAGTTTTGCTGACATTAAATAACCTTCAAGACAGCATTTTCTGATAACTATATGGGTTACTTTGAATCAGCCTATGGATGGTGTTCGAAAGAAAAAACAACTCTTATTATGGGTAATATTTTCTTGAACTTAACATCTTTCGAAATATCGGCTAGATTTTTCTAAAAAATTGCTTTCATTTATTTTTTCAATCATCATTGGTCACATTTTGGTGTTCAGGCTTTTGAAAGAGTGTTTTTTTCTTTTAGTTTTGTATGTATACTTAAATTATTCGTCAGTTTTCACGAGAATGTGAATTATTTCAAATGGAAGGAGCATTTGAAATGATGATGGTTTTAGGCGCAGATAAGCAAAATTTTTCACAACCTGTAAATCTTTATGCCAAACGGTATCCAATAACAAAGTATTTTTTCCTGAAATGTATATTCGAGAAAAATCGATTGAACGCCAATGGAGAATCGTCCCGTAAATTTAAAAATTATTTAAAAATGTGCACACAGTATGGCTAATTATAAAATGCAGACAAAATTTCTCAATCATTTTAGAATTACAGGGTGACCAAGAAGAGATGGATTTACTACTATTACATGACATGAATACTACATTCCCTGCAATTCTAGACAGTTAAGAAAAATGGTATGTTTTTTATAATTATTTTCTTAAATCACCTGTCATAATGCCATATAGGTTTGTGTACATATTTTCGCACTTTTGAAATAAAAATAAAAAACACAATAAAACGCGATTTCTGTCTGTCACGATAAAAGTCATTACTCGGGCATTCACCGCATATCCCCAGAAAGCACTTCATTGTCCTTAAAAAAATATTATATACATAAAAATCGCTTGTATCTTTTCTAGCTCAACAATAAAAGTAGATTTTTGAATAAATAAACTTATCAAAGTCATGACATTCCACATATCAAATTAACAGATTTTATCCTGTACGTCAAGCTTGAAATCGATAGCCATAAAGTTTGCAGCAATATACCCATCCATCTGGATAGATTCTAGATGTGTACCAAGTTAGTTAGATTGGTTATTTTCAGATACTCATTCATCTCCATGCATCACAAATAATGTTTCAATCACAATCATTCTATGGGTCAATGATTGCAAGGAAAGTGTGTATGTGTGTATTTCCCAAGGAGGAAATATGAAAGAATTTCTCGAGAATGAATTTATTGAGGTATAAATCACATGCTACTAAAATACTGTTATTCCCTTCTGGGCACAATTATTCAGACCCAACTTTGGATTTATCTTTAAGGAAGAAAAGGAATTCGCTTAAAATTAGCTTTAATACAAAGAAGAAAAAAATTATGATTCATTGCTGAAACTTTTCCAGAAGGTTAAAGTTGAAGTTTGAATTGTTGGTTATACTTTCGGAGATAAGTCAGGATATTATGAGAAAATTTTAAGAAGATAAAAGTTGATATAATAACTGATTTCTTCTCCACTTGAAAGTTAATTGGGTAAAAAACATGTTTGCATTTAATACCTGTCTATTAAATCCTAACGGTAGTTGTTTAAGAGTTCCAAAAGACACGAACAAGGAGAGCTAGCATTCAAACAACATCGTTTAACGGTGGAGTAGAACTGTAGCTACCATGTACGATTGTTCAAGATATTTGGAATTCGTCTCTCGTTCGATGATTTTTTGTAATGTCACAAATTTTCAATAACATTCAAATCGAAACTTTAAGCTTTAAAGTTCCGTTTCCAACTGGTACATATAATACCTTTTCCTCCTTCTTACCTTTGTTTCATGTGGTTTCGATACCCGCAAGGTTTGGTATTAGGAGCGCTCCTCTTTAGTATATACAATGAATAATATCCGTGATATTGTGCATTAAATCTACACTTCCACCTGCATGTCGATGGATGATGTTCAATCGTACTTGGGTCGATTGAGGGTTGTATTTGCAGAATTAATGATGATCACGCAGCAATTCACAATTAATAATAAATTTTTGTCACAATCCTAATAAGTCACAGTGTTTGGTTTTGTGCAACTCACCTCCTAACTTTGATTATACACCTCCAATTATGCTCAATATCGTCATGTTACCTTTTATTGACTCGGTATCTAATCTGGGAGTGAAACTCAATTGTCGCCTGAAGTGGTAAACTACGAAATTTTTAGTTTAGACAACCATAACTCTTGAGAGGAGATACAGGGCTGGTTGAGCAGTCGCTGGAAAGGTCATGAAGTTCTGCATACATTGAGCTCTTAATTGTACCCGTACGCTCCGTGTATTTTTAGATACAAAGTATTTTGTGGAATACTAACTTTTTTCTTAATCACCCTGTCAGTCCGAAACGGTTGATATGCCTCCCTGCCATCCAATTGCTCTATTGACCTCCTAGACGGAAACACCCTGTATTAACTAGCAACTCTCGTCTGATATTGTTAGCCTAATTTACCCAAAGTTTGACTACCTATGCAAACGTAAGGTGAAAGTTACTTTTAATGATTGTTTTCAATTCATTGCTGTACCTGCGCAGATCTGCCCATATTATTACGATTAGGTTCTCGATACTGGGATGCTCAATTCAACCTAATTGGAGACGCAAGACATTTTTCCTATTCAATTTAATACAGACTAGAAGGCCCATGTAACTTTATGAAGGAATATAGTTTTTGCATTCTACGAGTGGAATGAGTTTACGGAAAGATAGTTTTGAGACTTTGACTTATGAGGGACTTCACCTTGTTCAAATTGCTCGTTTATGGAATTCCTCTCTCTTGATACTCAGTTTCGTAAATTTACATAGGTTTCTCAGATTTTCTGAAAGCTGGAAAAATGTCCTTTATATAGCTTACAATTTTCGTTTCTTGGAGACATTGCCATTATATGTAGGGTAAAAGCCGTATAGTTGCCGCACTTTTAAAAAAGCTCTATCACTAAAGAATATGTATTACTAAGAATAATGCAACATGTATATCAAAACATAGGTCTTTGAACTTTTATAGTAGTATATTTTTGTAAACATAATTAATATTTGTTTTGAGTAAATCCGGTTTTATTTGTCCTCTCAAAAAACGGATAGTTGCCTACTGTAGCGGATAGCAGCCTCACGTTACGATTGCTTCAAGAGATAATTGCCTCATGCGGGGATAAACGCCTTACTATGATTTTTTTAGATTAGATAGAAACAAATGTAGGTCAATCAATTTCATTAATCAGCCTTTATTATTCACTGAGATCCTTTATTAAGTACTAAAAATATTAATCAACATTATGAAAGCGAATTAAGTTTTAATGTTTTAAACTATATAAATACAACAAAAATAGCATCCCAACCAACGTTCACTCTTATTTTTTTTCACTCTGCGCGCAAAAATAACGTTCTGTGCCCATATTTTGAAAAGTAACCACATTGTGAGCAAGAGAAAATTTTGTTTTGGTAAATTAAGACTTTTTAGTTTTATACGAATTTTTTTATTATTAGAAAAAGAAATTACATTTTAGATTAATTACCGCGTCTATCTTTATTATTTTTCCAAAAATTGAAAACTTTTTGTACATCAATTTCGTTTCCACGCCTTAAAAATAATTTGATACGCATGAGATAGTCCAAATGAAATGTCTCCAATCTGTTTCTGGCCTTTGTTTTAATGGCATTCATTTGACTAAACCCACGCTCGCAATCTGCACGGGATGCTTGAAAGGTTGCAGAAATGTCTATTAAAGAGGAAAGCTCTTGAAACTCCTCCTCCTTGTTGGCAAGGTTTACCATATCCGCGAAACTACTTACGACGTTAGAGTTAAATTTTGTTTGGTATAAAAATTTAAAATTCGAATATTGGCTTAGAATTTGCTTCTTCACTTCTTCACTATAATTTGGAATAATTTTCGAGAATTTGTTAAGAAGATTCAGCAAGTTTTGGTTTCCAAAATTAAAATTGTTGCTGTTTGCGATTCCTATGTGATCAAATGCAGCCCATTCTGTCATTTCTTCTTCTGGAAATCTGCAATCTAGATGATCACATAGCTTTGTAAAAAATTCAATATTTTCAGCAGTATTATCGCTTGTGTTGAGAAGTTTCATTCCTTCTTCGCTCCAAAAAATAGTTTCTCCAAGATACTGGCTCCGAATCTTTTTAATAATGGATTTTACGTATTGATGAGCTTCCTTAGGAGAAAGCACGCTTTTTTGAAAAAATTTGCTCATTTTAGCTAATTCAGTTAAAATATCATTTAGCACTGTTAAAGCTAATCGGTTCAAAGAATTAGTAAGAGCCTTAACACGATATCTAGAGATTGGATCATTTGAATTTTCAACTTCACCTTTGCAATACTCAGTCAAAACATCATAAATTCGAATAAATGGAATCACTGCAAAGTGCTGTGAAAGCCACCTTACCTCATTGAGAGGTTTAAAACTCAAAACATCGAATTCCATTAGTGCAGCTAAATCTTGAAATTTGCCTTTTTTCGCAGATGATCTACTGAACATTGTGTACACCGTTCTTAACAACGTCTCTAGAGTTTTCATTAAAGATATTCCCCTCCAAGCATCGTCAATTCCAAGGTCTTCTCTGTGTGCCACACAAAGCTGAGCTGATAAATACGGAATATCTCGTTGTAGTATCTTTGCTACTCCATTATAACCACCCAGCATAACCGCAGCTCCTTCCGATGTCGTCATTACCATTTTATCCATATCCAACTTAAAATCAGAGTAGAATTTTTTGATAGTTGCCATAATTCAAAAAGCGTCGCAAGCACTTAACTGAATTATAGTTGCAAAAGAGGTTTTGTAATCAAAGTTTGTTCTGAATTTTATGTAAATTATAAGCATTTTATGAACAGAAATATCTGTGCTCTCATCATGATATGATCAATGATATTGTGATTTTCTAACAGCATCAAAATCTTCATTCTGAACCAATTGGTTTATGCATTCCACGAATTCAAAGGCATAATTATTGCTACGCCAACTTTCAGGAATTTGAACATATTTTGATACGTGGCTATTTATTTCCTGCACAGAATTCATTGAAGTGTTCAATTTTATTGCCAAAATTACGTTGTCAATTAAAACTTTAACCATTTTTGGATTTGCCTTTTGCCTTCCAGCATTTTCTATTCGTACCTCACGGTCTTTAGGAGTCTCAGTAATCAGTCGAGCTAATCCACCACATCTACGAGCTGTAAGAATTTCAACCGCTTCAATGTGTGTTTTGGGATTTAGATGACGTTTCAGAAAATCCAATTTCCAATCATCCCACTTTTCCCCAATGGAAAAATCTCCATCTACTTTCGCTTCGGTACAAAATTTGCACTTAATTGTACTTTCTTCTTCATTGAATTAGAATATATAATCTAGTTTCACATGGTCGAGATCACGTGAAGTTGGTATTTTAGCCTTAACAAGTTGCAAAAGCCAAGCAGGTTTGAAATCTGGACATACTTTCTTGGATGTTGACGCTGGTTGACTTGATGAGTTTCTTTTTGACATCGTTGAAGCTGGGATTGATTGTATTTAAAAAAAATCAACAAAAATAAATAATAACACATATACCATTTACAATTCCTCTGCACAGCACAGTATAAAATTCGTAACACAATATTAACTTTATTCGGTTGATGTTCGAAATATACTAAATATATTGCTTTATAATAACAAATAAGTCTACTTGGATCGATATTAAAAATTATTTAAAAAAAACGGTCATTTATTAAAAAAAAAATCGCCAGCAATTTTCTTATGGTCATTGTTTTTTAATGTTGCGTTGCAACCACATTTGATATATTATCTCACATAGAATCCAATCTGATTTCGATTTAGTATAATTGTAATTCTCAAAACTTTCTGTACAATAATCATCAACTGAAACTTTTTATTCGTATTTTCTATTTTTGAATTAGCGTTTTTCATTTTTAATATTTTTTCAGTGCCTCTTATCGATTTTTTGTCCTTTTTACTTTTAATTGGTACTCCTTCAGTGTCCTTCCTTTAGATATTTTTAAACTTTTAACATTTTCTTCATTTTCACTGTCAGAACTGTAAATTTGTATTCTTCTCTTCCTTAAAGCTCTTCCTTTATCCATTGCAATAAAATCTGCATTATCGAAAGTGAGCTTCACTGCTGGTAATATCGATATATTTTTTGGTCTTTTTCTTTTTTACGATTGTCCTCTTTTTTCCACAATGCTTTTCTTGCTACCAGCTGATTGGTTTTTCACTGTCTTAAAATCTTTTTTTTTTGCTGTCCTAATTTTAGTTCCCGTTATTTTGTTTATTTTCTCTTCTTTATTCCTCTTCTGGACAATTTTACCGATGGAGTTTAAAATTTCTCCAGGTTGTTTAGACCTTTAAGACATGCTCATTGCTCAGCGGTATTTTTGGTATAGGGGATGATTGATGTAAACATTTATATGGTGTTTTGTTTTTTAAGATTTTGGTTCTGCGATCATTTAGTGATATCAGCGATGCAACGATAGCTAAGTACCACCAAAGATGTAATTTTCAATGTCGCTATTTCCTACGGCTTAACAGTCTGGAGAAAGATTGAAAAGGCTTGAAAGCGGCCTAGGTACCGTGTGATTTTGGTTCACGCTATTCTGTAATTCATATTTAGTAATAAAACTATTCGATAAAAATTACTTTCCAATATAAGTTCAGCGCCCGTCAAAGTTTCGCTGCGGAAGCTTTTTGCTTACACGGACAAAACGCGTCGCCTATTCCAATGGCTGACATGGCCCAGAGGACTACGGGCAATGGCGTAACTAACGCCCCCGCAGAACCAGCCACGCGGTGGGGCCCACAGTTTCTAGGGGCCAACGAAAGCCTACAAAAATAATATTTTCATATGAAGTGATAAAACTTGAAATCACATAAAATAACAACCCTGGATTAATAAAAAGTTAGATTCACTCAATTTAAATTCGTTCTTTGAATAAAGATTATATGAACTTTGTGATGATTGTAATGATTGAATTGATGATGTAAAGGTGTTCATACCATCATAGGCTTTGAGAAGTCGAGAATGGTTCTATTTATTCTTCGTATTTATCCGGGGAAAAATGTACGCCTGAGACTGAAACACTGTAATTTATTTTCTGGGAAAATAACTTAGCTAACTTTTTTAGTTTATGCGTACACGCTGCTAGTATGCATCACGAAACCTTTTTATTTTTTTGCTCAAATCTGGGTTTGAGTGAGTGGAGTGTGAGAGATCGTGGGAATTCTTCAATATTGTGGGAATTTCTGGCCTGAAGGAAATTAAAAAGGGGGAAGGGAATAATTTCGTTTCCCGTACAAAATTATGGGAAACATCATACATATATCCGAAGTTCAGAAAATATTTCCTACAATTGATACAAAAAATTAAATTTTCCTGAGCAAGTATGTTAATTCGCGGGGGGCCCATACATCCTTAGTTACGCCACTGAATACGGGAGGGTCACTTTTAATTATGGTAAGTCACCAACGCCACTAACATCACTAAATAATATATTCAAACACGAGGCATGTTTCCGACTGAGACAACTATCCGGGTCTTACCCTATATTTCACTTTTTTACATTACAAAACGCGTGTACCTTTCCAGGGAAGCGTAATACTATCTTCAAGTTTAGCTGAAGGACCAATAAAGAAGAACGAATAAAAAAAAACAGTGTTGCCTTCTATCCATACAGAAAATCCACTGAAATTAATGTGGGCCTAAAATTCAAGGTAGTCCATTGGATGTACACCTGAGGATTTATTTCTTAATTGTTGTTTGTATGCTTGAAGAAGACAACAACAGATAAATAACTTTTCTTACTCATATTGCTTAGTTGAAATTTAATGTTACCTGAAGGTCTTTTAACATTATTTTTCAATTCCTTTACTTACATATTTTGCCTTTCACCATTATCTATATACACTGCTGATAAAAAAAAGTGAGCAGAAGAAAATATTTCAAAAATCGTTTAATTACAGTAACAAATGGCACTAAGTTTTAATATAAAGAAATCGGTCACTTAAAATTTGGAATTAAAAATAACAGATATCATTTTAGTTTTTATATTTGCTCCTTTTATTTTTTCGTGTGGATATTGCAAACATGAGTTTTGTGAATTTTCCTATTAATGATCCCAGAGATTTTCGATAGGGCTCAAATCCGGACATTGAGCGGGCCAGTTGTTGAGAATTGTTGTGTTCTTGAAACCAGGTTTTAGTCTTCCGGGCAATATGACATGTGCAATATCCTGCTGAGATATGTACTCGTTGCTATTCTAAATATCTTCCAAAGCTGTTATCAAACCTTCTTCCATAAATGGTTGGATAAATATCAGCATTCATTTTAATGCCCTGATCAACTTTCAAATTTCAAAAAAACTTCGGCTATTCACTTTTTCTTTATCAGTAGTGTACGAGTATATATACATCATTTATCTGTTGCAGACAAAACTAATTTTCACCTGTCTGGTATGTACTTAGACAATTGTGGGAAATTTGATTGAGTAAGCCGTGCTACTTAGAAAGTCTTGAAAAATCGCCATACATTTATTTTTGCTCCATTCTTAGTTGAAGTAATTTACGCTAAAGCTACAGAAGGAAGAATTTTTTCTGGGCTTGGATTTGGGTTAGTCGAAAATTCATCCAATCCTTAAATGTTCATCTTACTCATATATTACTTTTAAATAATTTTAGAATTTTTAATTAATCGCGCATTAAGACTTTAGAAAAAAATCTAATAATTTGTAAGAATTCTTAAATATATTTCTAAAAAAAAAAAAAAAAGAAAAAAGAATAGTGTCTTAAATCACACCAACTTAAATATTTTGTTAAAAATAAATTCAAAAAAATAATAAAAGTAATAATAATAAATAATTTCCTCAACGTTGATGCCGTACAACCAACACACAAACGAGGCACAATTTAGAAGCCCATAAAAGTCAAGAGGTGAAAATTAATTACCTAGAAAAGGTGGTGCAATTGGTAACTCCCCACCGATGCGAGCCTCGCATGCTTTCATCTGGCATTTATCGTCGGGTTGTTGAGACCGTAGGCTATATCGATATATATATCCAGAATCGATACTGTTGTAAACCTGTTGAAGTCATAAACAGAATCCCAATTCCAATATTTGATTTTCCGCTCTTTAGAACTGTGGCTTTATTTACATCGTGGCCGTGATAAATTGCTGATAAAGTAGCGCGCTAGAACATGCAAATTTACGTTCATTTGCCGAAGCTGCTCAATGCAATTCGATTAAATTCTAACAAACTGATCCGAATGTAGAGCGAAGTCTGCATCTGGGATATTTTGTCGTTCTGTATTTCACCTGTTTGTATGTAAACTGAAAAGCTCAAAAGAAACAATTTAAATGATTTCTCTATCTGTATGTAGACACTCGTGTACGTATGTTTGATGCCGATGCCCTAGAGGCCAGAGGATATGGCAGGGGGAAGAGGGTATGTTAATTACCTTTGTGCTAGCGTCTGTAGTGAGCAAAATAATTAAGGTCCGACAAAACGAGTTATTTAGTACTCGTGGATAGCAATTAGCCGATTTCATCACTATTTGCCAGTTTAGTTTAATGAATCACTGGACTAACAACCTCATAAATTACTCTGGAATACATTCTAAAGAAAATCTCACTGGATAAGGGTAATAAGAGGGGGGGGGGGGATAATAGTAATATTTAGTATAGAAAATTATAATACCCATCACATTGTCAAGATTCGTGTGTTTGTAAGTCCGGTGGGAGCAAATTGACTCAACGTGATTTGAATTAGATTTCATTCATTTATCAACCTACACCTACAACACCCACTAGAAAAACTAAGTTTTAATGACATAAAAAAGTCCACCAAAATTTAATTTTTGTACAGAAAATTTTCTATATATGCACATAACTACGGGAAAATGAAATGGGAATACCTGACTTAGCTAAGTTTTACTATCAACATTACCTGGTATGCATTAGTAATGATGGTTAGGAAGGCAGCGTAAAGTGTTGATGAAGAGTCATACAGTTTCATTGTTTTTCTAAGAACAATGAAGGAAAGAAAGTGCGTGCAGCTGGAAAATATTCTGATTTGTGCATTACTTTAGAAGAAGTGGATTATTTTCATTTAAGTACGAGATTTGAATAAGTGAAGACGTGTTTATTTTCTATACCTTTCTGAGAAAGCTGGAAAAGTCTTTCCCTTTACCTATGATTGAAAAAGGAAGAGTGCTTCCGTCCACCTTCCTGAAAGTATAAATAAATTGAATGGTTCGTTCCACCCTTCCGTAAAATTCATGCCTAATAGTTCCGTCACTTTTCGGAAATGGTAGAATGAATGCTTCCACTGAATTAAAAGTAATGCTTCTTTTTACCTTCTAAAACATTAATAAGGAATGCTTGTAATGAATTAATAAGGAATGTTTATTTTCACCTTCCAAAGAATTAATTAGCAATGCTTGTTTTCACCTTCCATAGAATTGCTAAGGAAGGCTTCCTTTCACCTTACATGCCATGCAGTGGTTAGGTGTGCAAGCGACCACCTTATATACCTTCCCGTCGTAGGACATCAATGCTTTGAAAGGAATGCACTGGGTATGAGAGCGTATTCCTTCCATACCATTCACAGAATGTTCTTGGAAAGCATCCGAAATGTTTCCGTTTCCTGCTGGGTAATTAAATTACTTAAAATTAGGAAAATGTATTTAAAAATTATTATCTTCTATAAATTACAATTTAAATTAAGGTTAATGTTAAAGTTATAACGAAGTTACATACATTCCAGCTAGACAGCAGAAAAAATGAATCGGCTATCAGAAGCCGCAACAAAGTAAACCAGTCGCCGAGAGAGGAGCA